>OZ023159.1:15111206-15276206 GCA_963678695.2 Diplodus puntazzo
TGTTTGTCAAGTCTGTATCTGTTCATCAGTAATCCTACAGCACAACCTGCAACTGTTGCATGTTTGAGATAAAAACCAGGTGTGGCGTGTCTGTCAAGGTGAGGCTGATGCATTGTTAGGTGACAGCCTCCCTTTAGCCTACTCACATTTCACTCATATAATGAATAATAATATAAAGGCTGATCTCAACTTCAGTAGAAGTTCAGGTTTGTGGAAAGCAATAATCCATCCAGCACTGCGCACAGTAATATTGAATGTCAGCCTACACATACAGTATATTAGTCTACATAATGTCATCGATCCCGACTGTGGTCAATGACCAGTGTTTAATGTTGAACACACCTCCAACGTCCGCTCGAGAGCACAGCTGAACCGACCAGTGAACCGATCGTTTCAGGAAATGATTTGCTTCAGTCTGTTCACCCCAACTAACATTTAACAAAGCACTCACGAACAGCACAAAACTTGTAACGATCATCATTAGCCAACACCTAAGCATATGACATAGAGTGCTGCAGGGACGATGTGTTTTTCAATTGGATTTTTGGATTATGGCAGAAAATAATCTCTGTGACAAAAACAAGCGTATGATACTTACATTTTTTTTTTGTTCAGCGGGGTAATTCTCACCTTTGAACATCACAGCGAAAATTAAAGCGCCAGAAGTGGAAAAGCTAACATCAGGCTGTTCGCGAACTACGTCGTGGTCACGCGACTTCAACATCGCCTCCGCTAAGCTTCTTACTACACTATACAATACACGCGTTAATATAAATGGATCAGTTTATGAGCTGCCGAGTGGAGTCGGAGTAGCTTGCAACTAAAGATGGCCTGTGAATACCGACTGGTGAGTAGATGAGTTAGCTTAGCTTCGCACAAAGACTGGAAACATGGGGAAACAGCTAGCCTGGCTCTGCCCTGATGTCACAAAGCCTGCCTAGAAGAACTTCTAAAGCGCACTTATTAGCATTTTATATCTCATTTGTTCAATCTGTACTAAAGACACAAGGCACAAAACCCCTCTTAAACCATATATTGTAATTTTTTTACACTCCAGATTTACTGTAGATTTGTAGATTCAGCATTGACATCCATTCCTTCAGCTCCTCCAACAGTAGATAATTACAAAGGCCCAGATACGAACGCAGGAACACACTCAGCAAAACACACATCCACACCCCTCAGCCACCCGGCTAAGCGTCGGGGAGAGAGAGAGAGAGGGACACACTCCGCCGCAACCACACACACACACACGCATGCACACGCACGGCTGCTAACTTCATTTCAAAATCAATTAATTAAAAAGCACGGTCCTCTCCCACAGGGAGTGAAAGACAAATTTGAGGAATTTAATCCTGGTACACAAATCAGAGCTGTTCAGCTGCAGAGATATGAGAGGATGGGATGGATGGAGGGAAGGAGGGATGGAGGATGGACGGTCAATGAATTTTAAATAGGGAGAGTGATTTAACTCAGTTGCCTCAATTTGACACGACTCCTCTTGCCTTCCCTACCTTACTGTAACACATCTATCTATCTATCTATCTATCTATCTATCTATCTATCTATCTATCTATCTATCTATCTATCTATCTATCTATCTATCTATCTATCTATCTACGGACAGAGAGGGAGAAAAAGCAAAATCAGCAGAGAAAGTAAGTAAGAAGGGGATCGAGTAGGGTGTGTGTGTGTGTTGGTAGGGTTGATCAGCATCCCCCTCTCACTCTCTCACTGTCTCTTTCCATTAAGTTTCAGGCTTTTTTAAAGAGACGTGTTATTGATTTTTTGACGCGTAGAGGCAGAGGGTGGCTCAGAGTTTTCGGTGTGTGTGTGTGTGTGTGTATGTGCCTCTGTGTGTGTGTTTGTTCTCCATGGCTGGGCTAACCTCAGGCGAAAAAATCATACTAAAGAGTTTGCCTTTCTCTCCTCCCTGGTGTTCCTAAAAAAGACTCTCTAATAGGTATGAAAAAAAAAATGAAAAATAACACTGCGAGATAAACTGTTCCATATGCCGCGTGTGTGTGTGTGAGAGTGAGAGAGATACAGACGTGTGTGTGTGTGCATATGAAAGTGTGCGTGCAAATGCCTGCATGCGTGAATGTGTTAGCGCAGGTGAGAGTGTGTGGCACAATGTGTAAAGGGGGGTATCAGATCCTTCCGTCAAGTCACAGCAGCTCATTCTCATTTGGTGATCTTGGATTATTTTTCTGGCTGGGTCAGCCTGCTTTTTCCACAGGACTAAGGATTTTGTTCTAAATCTTTACAATTGCCTCTAATTATTTCATGCACAAAACAGGGCTGACCCGAATGCTTAAAAGCTTTAACTGTTGCCATGGTAATCTATGACCAAATCTGTATTCAACTACTTTATTATTTTTTTTAAGAGGGAGGAGACGCTGGATGTAGGGACGTAATGAACAGGGGCTGACGTCTTACCCTCCTGTCCACATCTGTCATTAGACTCATAATTACAGTAATAACAAAGAGTATGAGCGAATGATACTAACTGCAAGTTTGGGGGAAAGTATAGTGTGTCCCCATCCCCTGTCGAAAGCTCTTATTCACAAGAAATTCGTACTGAAGCAACAGTACAGAGCTCAAAATATGGTGTTCTGGGAAACCCGAGCATAAACAATTTAAAAGCACTTTGCATGGAAAGGGCCCCGTCACGGAGCTAGAAACAGGGCTGTGGGAACATGACATTCTGAAGATTCAGGGCTTTCGCAAGACAGTTATGTGACATAAAAGTAAGCCTAAAAAATAATACTGTTAGTTATATTCTTGATAATGACGCTCTAGAATTTAAAGCCAATGTCCTCACTGTAGCTGCAAACCACAAAGCGTCAGAAGTGTAGAAGTACAAGTATTAACTGGAATCATCAAGTGAAGTGATTGAAGCAAACTTAAAGTGCAGTGGTGAGTAATCTTTTTCACTCTCGGAAGGCACCAATGTGTGTGTGTGCGTGTGTGTAACAGGCTGCACGTGGAGAGCTCTATTACAAAAACACATCGGGAGCGCAGCAGTGGGGAATAAAGGGGAAGAAACAGAATAAGAGCGAGGACCAAGGAGAGAAAGAGGAGGACGATTGAAAGAGCGAGCGAGAGAAGGAGGTGAAAGCCAGTCTGGAAATTGATGGCGTAATTGTTGACTGCTGGTCGGCTCTTATCTTGGTTTCTCAGGGCTGTTGTCTGCGCAGGCTGGCTTCTTTTCTCGCTTTCAAATCTCTGTCTCTCTCCAGGACTAGACCAAACCTGGCAACCCGTTTACCTTTCTCTATTTTTCCCCTCTCCCCAGCCCTTGTACTCCTCCCAATATGTGTTCTCTCTCCTCCTTTATCTCATTTCTTTTATATTATTGTTGCCTCATCCCACTGAGCATATTTATCTCTTTTCTTTTCTTTCCATCCCTCCCTTCAGACAGACAGACATCATGCAGCGAGCAGTGGACTGGAAAAGAGCAGCGGGAACGGGACGGGGGGGGGGGCGTTCAGCCAGCCGGGGGTCAAAGGTGAGTCTGCAGCAGGATAGGGGTGGGTGAGGGGGCAAACCCAGCCTCTGTCTCTCTCTTTCACCTCCTCCCCTGCACACAAGCCAGACCAACACCTCAACAACGGGACTATTATAGCTTCAGCTGCTGATACAGCTGTGCTCAAATGAGATGCTAGACTCGAGGTGAGGCTAACAATGTGCTAACCAGAGCTAGCACCAACATCCAATACCGACAAGATAGCAGTGATGTTTCAATAAGCCTGTGGGAGTGAACCCGGGGAAATTAATCCATAAATCTGTATTTATACTTGATCCAGGGGATTACAGGATTCCCACTGCAGATACCACAGGCAGTTATTGTTCCGTGTTGGATTCCACTGGTTGATATCACCGACCTGACACCAGGGAAATATCATACATGATCAAGCTGCACCATGCTTTATTTTACACACCACAGGAATAAACAGCTTTCCATTCTTTGATCAACTTCGATGCTCATACTTCTACTGCGGTTACATCCATGGGATTTCTTTCTCGTCTTGTCGCATTACAGAATCAGAGACCACTGCCGCGCAACTGCTGCGTTTGCTTTGATCACAAACAGAAGGTTTGCCATAGAGATGTCTTTGTGCTTTGAAAAAGAAAAAGAAAAAGATTGCTAGTCTATAGTCTTCATCATCTGACATGTTGCTTTCATGATTGCCATCCTCCACTGGCATCAGTTCTAGTTGGAGAAACCACCATTACGAC
This sequence comes from Diplodus puntazzo, assembly GCA_963678695.2. NCBI lineage: Eukaryota > Metazoa > Chordata > Actinopteri > Spariformes > Sparidae > Diplodus > Diplodus puntazzo. The sequence continues at coordinate 15,115,449 of OZ023159.1, forward strand.
TACAAGCAAAACATTTACTGAAATGTCAGTGTCAGTATGGTGTGTAGGCCTTTGAGAAAGTACTAGTGGTTTGCAAAGACACTTGCTGCCAGCATTTTGTCCTGGCGACTGGTCTAAGTATTGTCATTGTCAGTACAGTCTTTTCTTTGTTGTTATTTTGGTTATTAGAAAAAAATGCTCCATTGTGAAAAAAAAACAGGACAAAATGAAACCGAAGAAGTCCCAAAATCTAATAAATACTCAAAAATGTTATGTCCAGTTATCAAAAATACATAATTTGTTCAAGAGTAAGCCAACACTAAAAAGATAATTGGGGATTCAAGGGTAAACTCCCATATCGTCCTGTGGATCTGCTCATAGGCCACCAGTAGAAGGCTCCTTCAGAGTGTGGTTCCACCGGGTATAAAGATGCTCTTCACGTCAGGATCATTCTGTATATCCAGCTTCAGTACAAGTCGATCAATTACGTTGATTATGAAGCGCATGTGTTGTTTTTGGTGCCTGTGGGATCTCATCACATCTATCACGGGCCATGTGCAAAGCAGAAGAGTAGGTGGCAGCGTCAACAGAAACAAACAGGTTCAAGGTATTTAGGCACGGTACTGTACTGCCTTTATTTGTTTCACAATCCAGCCAAAAGAAAGGGTTGTGTTTCGCAAATCCTTCACAAGAAGCGACAGCGACAGCGGCTGGTTACCTCGCAGCAGTGGAGTCTGCAGCTGCTGTGTAAACTGTACCACTTCCTGCTCCTCTCCGAGGAAGAGAAGGAGCAGTGACTCAGGGGCTCAGTCTTGCTGGAGCCGTCATGCTTGCAGCCATGAGGCAAAATCAGATTAGTCAGTCACTTTATCTCACTTTCAGTCATATCCTGCAAATCATGCTGGCTCTTTACTTTGACGAAAAAAGAAGAAAAAAATGCATCACTGCTGTCCAGATATTGAAACAGTAATTGCCCACCATCCTCTGCACACTTGCCAAAAGGGTCCCGTGGTACCAGAAAGAAGTAAAAGCCACACTGTTCTAACATTGATTTTTCAACAAGAAACACTAGCATTGACTACCCAGTAAGACCTGAACTTCCATCAAGAGGTGCAAGTTAACTTTGATTTCCAATTGGAGGTGCAACGCTGGGTAAACATCTATGTTTTCATTTGGAGTCAGTAACGACTAGCCTTGATTTTCCTCTACAGCCAAGATAACATTAGCACAACAGGAAATAAGCGGAGGCAGACCTCTGCGAAAGCTAAGCTACTCTCACAGTTCTCAAAGAGCAACCGTGTAGGGGCCCCTCCTGCTGCTGATAAGCCTGGATGGGCCCCTCTGTAGTGCCTACCCTGGAGAGAGGCCATTAGCCCGGCTGCAGCGCCTTCCTGGATAAGCTGCAGCTTACCAGCCTGCGAGCCGCGGGGCAACTTTTTATTGTCCTCTCAAAACTTTATGTGTGAGTGCAGGGCGATAGCTCGGGAGGGGCTGGAGTCTGCATTACAGTATGCATGTATGCGTGTGTGTGCTCTCACGCTGCGCGCTCCCGGCACTTCCTGCCCACTAACGGCCAGTCCCACGCTAGGGAGGCCGAGCTCTATCGGACCAGAACAATGCCAAAAAAAAAAAAAAGAGGCTGTCATAAAAACAAACCACCATGCTCTGGTTAACACGGAAAAGAGGAGGGCAGGGGCCTGCTTTCCTCTTGCTGCCCACTTCATCTGCATCATTATTCGCACACACACACACACACACACACACACACACACACACACACACACACACACACACACACACACACACACACACACACACACAATCTCAGACATCCACTCCATGAGCCTGTATTTTTTTTACTGTTATCTCACAGACATTTGCATACACTGCACTGGAATCAATGCATAAAAGCAATAAGAAGCAAGAGCTGAATATGCAAACTCCATGCAAAGTACACATACACACACAGCAATGCCGCGACAGTAAACAATGGGAACCCCATACTGGCTCCGAACAGCTTCGACGTGTCACCCAAACCAGAATAACAAAAAAAAGAGAACAATTCCGGCGGTCCCCCGTACACAGAACACAGCGCGGACAAGCGAGCCAGAAAACATCTACTGAGTCGGAACAAACAAAACAACGAGCAGACGACGAACAGGCTTGTCGGGGGGCCTCAGAAAACATATTTAATACCTTACACGGTGCCCCCGAAACACAGTTGGCTGGCTGACAAGGTTTTTGGCCGAGCATATATTACTATCTCTCTCCCCAATCCAGCTCTAGAAATTTCGACTGCAGCCAAGGACGGGCAGACGCAGGAAACAGAATGAAGCGGGGAGAGATCAGTCAGCTGCTATCTGAAGAGGAAATTACTGGACGAGTATCAAATGTGAAGAAGATTTCACTCTCTCTTGTCTTTAACTCATTTAGGAGATGAAAACAACATACTGCACGGTCGCTTCAAATGGATACGGCCGTATGCATGTAGACACAGGCTTTAATGATTTAGCAGGGTGAGAGCATGTTGCCGCAGACAGCTCATTAAAGCACAAGTCGGACATTCTGCGCAATACGCTTATTTGCTTTTTGTGCCAGGAAGATGGAGGGAAAGAAATCAATAAGTCTTTCGCTTTTAACCCCCGCTAGCTTAGCTTAGCAGAACGTCTCAAAGCTGGAGGAAAAAAAACCCAGGGAGACAAACTCCGCCCCCCAGCACCTTCAAAACTCTCCAATTAATGTTGTATTTCTTTGTTAAAAAAAAAAAAAACCTCTCAGTTACTCACAATCAAACCCACTGTATGTCAATTGCCTCCTGAAATAATACCTAGTCATCAATTCTTCCTGACACAGTTCGCGCTGAACCCTCCCCAATCACGAGTGAGCAAAAAAATACATTTGACCCCTCTGACTTCCTGTGTCCTGTTTTCCATAAAAACTTGGATGGAAACCCAGTTATTGATAGAAAGTCCAATGCGAACACAGGGAGCAGAGCTTCGTAGAGATGGATCGTGAGAGAGAGAGAGAGGTAATGATAGACAGAGAGAGACAGACAGAGAGATTGATAGAGAGAGAGAGAGAGAGAGAGAGAGAGAGAGAGAGAGAGAGAGAGAGAGAGACAGAGAGAGGTAATGATAGACAGAGAGAGGGAGAGAGGAAGAGAGAGGGAGAAAGAGAGAAGCTGGCGGGCAGCAGATGGCCAATAGTGGTCAGCTAGTAACAAACAAGCAGGTCAGGGCTCTCCTCCACCTCCACTCCACCGCTGATAAATAATGCAGACGACCCGATCCACCCGGAGCAGCTCCACCGAGTTCCTTCTAAAGGCCTCCAGTAACTCTCCAAGCACATCGCACATAAAGGCAGCAGATAGAGAGTGTGTTGTGCAGAGAAAAACCCCCTCACCAAAAAAAAAAAAAAAAAGCACACAAACATTTATGCCGCGGCGGGGAGCTATGGATTACTTCTCCATCTGTTTGTTCGTTTGTTTCAGACATCGCTGATTAGATTTGGGTGATGCCTCTCACCGCCACATTCTGACATCTTTGGAATTACATTTGTCAGGACGACAGGGGGGGAAATTACAGGTCAGAATGAAAGGCTTCGATAAACAAAACATCCACGCCGCAAGAGCTAAAGCATTTGGTGCATCCAGCTACGCCGGCTCGACAGATTCGCCTCCGGGAGCCTCAGTATGCACCATATTGAATTTTCCACCAGTCTGACGTTCCTGGAAACACTTTACCTCCCTCAGGGCTTATTTATTTATTGATTGGCCCAAAGGGGAGCTGCATCATTCATAGGGAGTGACAAATATTTATTACTGCCTTGTGTTCCACATTCTGAGGGTATTACATTTTTGGGTAATAATGTTAATTTCCGACAACAATGCCAATAAGACTTCATTCAATCTAACTCAACCGATTTGAGGGAAAGAGAGACAGATCCATAATGGCGGCATTCAGAGTGCTGGCACTACTATTAGAGCCTCCAATAGGATTATAGTGCTTTCTCCTCTATGCAAGCATAGTTTTCATTCACAATAGGCTGAATATGCACTTGTCTGTTCAATTAAAGTTGAGCTATGTAAGTGTTAAGTGCTTACACTTTGGCAACGCAAAAAATTGACCTCATTATGCTACTCGAATTGAGCCCGAAACGAGTGCGAGAGAGGGGGAGAGGAGGGAAAAAATATGTGAGTGTAGCTGGGTGAGAGACAGAGGACGAGAGAGGGAGAGAGAGCTCAAAGGGAAGGGCCAAGTTGCAGAAGAGCAAAAGCTCCCCGTCTCGGAACAACTGCAATCACAGCCGCTGCCAAAACCCTCTGGATCCATCTTCGCTGCCTGATGGAAACTTCTCAACGGGCCTTAGAGCCACCGAGAAGGGGGTCGGAGGGTTGTGCAGAGTGTGTGTGTGCGCACTTCCGCCTATGCGCCACTTGTGTTCTTTATTAATAGTGCCCTTCTGTAGGATTTTAACAACTATGAATTATGGCTGCATGACATCTGAGACATTGGAAACGTTTTTCGTACACTGAGTCAGAAAGAGCCGGAAGAGCTCAGCAAACTGCGAATAAATAAAAACACGGGCGAGGGAGGAAACACCAATCGGATATCAGCACGGCGAGAATACTGCACATATGGGACTTTAAGATAATGCTGCACTTGCCAGGGACTCAGAATGCACACGTAGCATTGAGGAACGTCCAGAAAGTACACTGTTTGCGTGTAAAAACACTTGATTTCTGAGTTAGCTGTTTATCGTTCCACAGAAAAAGAAAGTAGAGGCGTTACTCACAATCAAATAAATTGCTGAAGTTGGCGAGACAGCTTCAGGAGCTTTCTCCATGTGAGATTTAAAAAGCAGTGACATCTCAACCCTGGCCCTAACCCCTCTGATGTGTATTATTTCCTTTGAAGAAATGTTTTTTTTTTTTTGTTGTTGTCTTGTACCTCACGTCAAGCCGGTGCACTCAGACAGTATGGCACACGTCGTCCGCAGTGACATGTAGGATGTAGTAATGACGCTCTGCTGACATCTTATCTACCAAAAGATACACAAGTATTCGCTCAGGGTTCTGGAGCGATTTTTCACACTGGTTGCACTTAACCTTTCATTCTAATGCGTCTGTGTCTGTTTGCTGGTGCCCTGTCCACTTCTTCTGTTGCAGTGCGTCGAGCTATCCGAGCCACCGCAGATTTCCTCTCGGTTTGATTTTTACAGCACAAAGAAATATTGCTTAAGGGCACGGGAAGAATTACAGGCTACTGTTCCTCTAGAAGCGATAAAACTTTTTCAAAATGGCAGATGGTGGAAGGGGAGAAAGGTCAGTGGAAAAACAAAAAAAAAAAAAGAGAGAGAGAGAGAGGGGGGGGAAGCCTCACATTCATCCTCGTCAGGAAAAGGCAAAGAGAAATAAGGACACACGGCAGGACGTTGGGGAGGAAGGAGGAGAAGCAACATCCTCGTTAGAAGAAGCAACAAATTTAACGGGTTTCGTTCTGAAACTTGGCAAACTAAAAATGAAAAATGATGCCATGAGCTGTCTCATCGTGTCACCGTGTAAAAGATCCTTGGTGTCAGTGTGTGTCAGCGTGGTTCTATGAGCCAGACTTGTGTTCTGGTGTGAGTGTGTCATTTTTGGTCCACAGCTGTACACATATCACACCTCCTCTCAACACAAACACATGCACACACACTTTACCTCGTCCTTACAGCTAATTGGGTCTATTATAATGAACGAATAGCATTAATAAAGCAGGCACATGTGCAGGGAAAGGTTTGTATCACTTTGACGCTGCACCCTGCCGAAACGCATTTACCATCATGGTCTTGTAAACAAGCCCCTTCCCTTCCTTCTTCTCTAAACATCAGCTTGTCCAGCCCGGCCCCGCCTCCCGCGTGTGTGTGTGTTATTCCCCACACACACCCACACACACACACCCACACACACATACAAACGACCCATCTGCTTCTGCTCTCCAGACCTTGCATCTGGCCTGCCATGAACCATATCTCACACACACACACACACACACACACACACACACACACACACACACACACACACACACTGTGAGGCATCAAAAAATGAACCAGGCCGATTCTGTTCATGCAGCATCAGAGCACAGAGGGCATGGCCCGAGATATAAACTCCCTTCAGCTCAGCAGGAAACGCAGAGCAGTTTGAAAGACACCAAACAAAAACAAATCAGAAGCCTCCGAAACAGATTTTTGAAAGACAAGAAAGACGGGAATTAAATTGTTTGGTGGAATGAAAAGAAGAAAGAAAAACCTCCTGTGGGAAGCTGGCGCACCAATTGTTGCTTAGCAGAGGATGCGAAAAAAAAAAAGATCTCCACCACCGTTGAAAATGACATTATCGTCAGTGAATTCAGATCCATACGCTCTCACGGCAGCTTAGAATGAGCAGCGTGACAACAGACTGAATGATCTGCGCGTGTGTTCCCCGCACGCCGAGCCTTTGAGTTCCATGACTTAAAAAAAAAAAAGAAATCATCCTGTAATCACGGGACGGTTGCTGTGCATTCAGCTGCTCACCATGTGGGCATCGGGATCTGTTGCACTGACGTGATGCACGTGACACAGGGATGACAATTAAACACACACAAACACACACAGCAGACAGGAGACATCTGGCGCAGTGACGATGCAACGGCTGTGATGCAATGCCGGCCCGCTGGTGTCAGAACAAACGTCACATGTGCGCATACGCAGCACAATGAATCAACAACGGTTTTGATGACTGAAACAAAACACTCAAAAAAGCGAAAATAATGAAATAAGAAACACCACCCTGCTTCTTAAATGTAAGAATTTGCAGCTTTTCTTTGTTTGATGCGATCAAATCAAACACCTTTGGGTGTGAGGGTGTGCACCGGACAAAACAAAACATTTGAAGACATCGTCTTTGGCTCCTGGAAACTTTGACGGCGTCTGTTCTTTATTTTCTGACCACAAAACACTTGGATCGATCGATGGACGACGAATATGTCGTGAAAGTAATCATTAGTTCTGCTCTGTCTTCTCCGTGAAGTGGACACCAGCAGGGACGAGTGTGGAACACATCACCCGGAGAGGACACATAACACACACATGCTGTGGATAACAACTCACTGTTTCACATCTGTCCGACTCAAACACCACAATATATATATATATATATATATATATATATATGTATATATACATATAAAAAACACGTCATGACTGTAAAAGCATGCCTGTCTGTACATATGCGAGATGCGTGCGGTCCTTTGTCTGCATGACTGTGTGCTGTTTAATTGCATGTGTGTGTGTGTGGGTAGCATAAGGAGTGTGTGAGGGGACGATGGGAAGGAGGCTGGCGGTCAGGATGTGGCGTCCATTGTCTGTCCGACAATGAAGAGATCAAGTCGGCAGGAGTCCTGTGGCTCTCTCAATGGAGGCATTAACATCTGGGGCCAGAGGGCTGCAGTGTGTGCGCATACGTGTGTGTGTGTGTGTGTGTGTGTGTGTGTGTGTCTGTCTGTGTGTCTTTGTTGGAACTGCCCTGGATAAAACTGGATTTTCAAAGCTCTCTTTCTCAGGGAATAATGCAGATGTCTGGAAGAAAAGCCTCCACGACCAAACCTGGTTTTCGAGACGTATCTCCCTGTAGCCTGCTCCAGTCTTGTCTAATCTACTCTGTGCATTCATGTGAGGGATTTTATTCACTATTAAACCTCTGCGAACTTGATTCCGCAAATTAAAAGGTGAGCAAAGTGTATTTTGGCGGGATTATCCTCCGCTGCATCTCTACGCCACAAATGTCAACTCAGGGGGCTCAATGCCAGCGCCGGAACCTTACCTGCACATTACTTTCATTAATCTTTGTAAATGTTACGCAAACACCTCACATCACCTAACCTTATGAAAAAGAAATAATCCGAGTAACCTCGAGCGCTATAACGCTCATATATAGTCATCTTCCTCCATCCCACGAGGCAATAACACGACTCTACTCACCAACTTCCCCCGCAAACCTTACACTGTCTTTATTTTGAAGGGCCACCCCCCCCCCCCGTAATGTCTGTTAGTTAACTGGCACTGGCACCATTCAGCTTGTAAAAAAACAAAACAAGAAGAAGACAAGAAAAACCAGTAAGACCCCCCATTTCTCCTCCTCCTCCTCCTCCTCTTCCTAAACCACCAGCGTTTCTTACACAAATCCTTACCCACTGTCCTGTGTGGACGCTTGCCTCCCTCCCTCAGTAATTACAATAATCACTCAACTGGAGCTAATACTTACTTCATTAAGGGGGGGAAAAAAAAATTCTGGAAGGGGAAATACGGGGGGGTAGAAGCATTTCAAAGTAATATCTCAAGTCGGTGGATTATTGTCACCAGAAGAGCTTAATTTTTTGAGTGTCAGCTGAGCAAGCGGGAAAGAGAGGCAGCAACTGAAAGGACTCTTTGCCTTTCCGGCGTTGAGGTCTTGTCATATATGACACCTATAACCGCTGTGTGGGGATGAGCCCTTCAAAATCCCATCGTGTGTGTTACAGCAGAGGTCTAAAAAAAAAAAAAAGTGCATCTTCAGCATGTGAGTGCAGGATACTACTGCCATCACATCACTGTGGGCTCTCTGTTCGCAAGTCAGAAAGTAAGTTAGGGAATATCACAGGGAGATTATGTTGATGCCAGGAGATGACAGGAGCATACTGAAGAAGAAGGAGGAGGAGAAGAAGAAAAAGAAGAAGACGATGAAGAAGAAGAAGAAGAAGAAGAAGAAGAAGAAGAGGCTCCTAAAAGTGCATTTGAGAGCTCCACAGACTCCTCAGACTGAACTCAGGAGCACGTTTGTCCACAGGAGGTGGTGCAGAGTGATGATGGTGGCATATGTCAGCAGCACACACACGGTGTATATGATGAGGGGGATACATCAGGGTATAGTTTGAAATCGTGCAGCAGTGCATACTGCACTCACACACACGCACGCACACACGCACACACACACACACACACACACACGCCATACAGTAGGTAGACCCGGGGAGTTGATCCCCTTCCAGCCGCTCCTGACCGCAGTGCGCTGTGTTTACGCTGCGCGAAATGGAGATAAAGTTGCACCACACCGAGATCTCCCCTCTCTCCTCCGAACCAAGAAAACAACCAAACAGCCCCTCAGAGGTCCGCTCAGACGGCGCATTGTGTCTGAAGGCAGGCGTCCTAATTTCCGAGGAAAAAAGAGAAGAAGAAGGGCTTCGTGGCAACAGTTGGAGATCCGGAGACTCGGGGATCGGGATCTACCTCCACCTCCCGCCTCTCTCTCTCTCTGTCCCCCCTCATCGTCTGCTCCGGGTCCACACCGCCGACCATGACGACAAATAACGGCTCCAAACTTACCTTGTGAATCCGCCGACGGTGCCGATGATCGCAGTCCTGCGCTTTTCCTCTCCGTTCTGACGACAGATCCAGTATCCGCTTCTCCCCCCTTTCCTCTCTCCTTCTCTCTCTCCGTTATCTCGGGTTTGTTTTTGAATTGGAGTTATAAATTATTCCACATCCTCATCAGTTTCGAGACGAATTCGCCCCGCGGTCCCTCTCTCCCCTCTTTTTCCTTTACAGCCTCGATTTTTCTCTTTTTTTTCCTTAAAAATAAAAAATGTTTTTAAGGACTGTGAGGCGAAATCAAGCCATATGATCCTGTCATTCAGTTTCTACACAGAGGAACTGAGCTCTCCGCGCAACTCCCTCCCAAGGCTTTGTAACACGAAACCTGAGGAGGAGGAGGAGGAGGAGGAGGAGGAGGAGAAAAAGAGGGGGGAGAGAAAAAAAAGGAAAGAAACAGAAGAGAGCGTGAATTTAATCCGCTATCTGGGACGAGCCGGGTGGATGTGTCCGCCTCTCTCTCTGCGCAGAAGTTTGAGCGGTCCGTGGCCAGCAGACATACCGGAGTGGTCGTGGCGCTGCGTCTCTGTGCCAGTCTCCACTGGAAATGATGTGTGTGTGTTTGTGCGTGTGCGCTGCGGCGTGTGTGTGTGTGTGCGCGCCCCCAGCCTACTTCTGCAGTACTCATCACAGCAGGGACCTGGGAGGGTTTAAAGAAAGAAAAAAAAAGGCACACTAATGAACAGGTCTCCGCCCATTAGCCTCTCCGAACAAGGGCCCCAACACAGAGGGGGCCCCCAGCAGCCCCGACGCTGCTTGATGAAGACAGTTTCATTGTGAGGAAAGTGAAGCAAAGTGCCTCCCAACCTGGGGTCTGACCTGAGGTCCTTTTATAACATGGTCGGCCGTGGAGCAGGGTGGCCCCCCGTCTGTTAAAGAGAGCATTGTTAGACAGGAGGGTCTGGTTCTTCACCACTTCCTGCCCGGAAGAGTTGCTGAGCAAGGCACCTGGCTCCAGACGGTGATGGTGGATCTCCCTCTACGGCAGAGAAAACGTTCAGCTGGAGACCCATACAGCTTAAACACAGCAATATTATTATTGCCTTCACTGTTATTGCCGAACTGAGGGAACATTATCTGCCGTTCATGAGTCTTTGAGCTTTTTTCAGACAAGGCCTTCAAGCAAATGTTAGGATCATATTTGTTTTTCTCTCATGCACCTCTGCAACACGGCAGAATTTAGGACCGGATGTACTTCATGTGTTTCTTTTCCTCAAAACATGAATTGCCGCTTCTCCACTGCGATGGTTATGGATACAGGAGTGCTATTTTCCATTCGAAAAATGTTTTTAGCTATTTTTTACTTCACTCGGATGTCTGAGCAGAGTCTGACACTAGAAGACTGTTGACAGATTCATCTGCCGAAAGAGGAAGAGTTTCTCTGTTAAACTTGAAGCCTCCGGTGCACTTTTAAAGGTCAGACCGATGAAAATGTTTTAAAGATAATACATCGACAGAGTCAAAGCATCTCTTTTCCTTGAAAACAGAATATTATGATCCTGAATTGATATTTACAACAAAAAAAATGTGTGGTTTAAGAATTGTTGGTTCCACTTCTAACAAGAGTTTGTGAGCCAATAGTATAACACCATTGATATCATGTGATATCTCTGTTTTGTCAGCATCAAGAGTCTTGGTTATAGCCAGTTTCAGGGAAAAAAAACGTAAAATTTTTGAGGCATTATGTACTGACCTAACGTTGGCAAGCTATCATTGGCAACACTGACATTAACTTGTATAGGCAACGTTAACGTGTTGCTGACTAGCGCTGGCAAAGTTGATGTTGGCGAGCTTGCCTCGGCAATGTTAGGTGGCCACTCGAGGGGCCAGCTGGTTGGAACAACAGCAGTGCTGTAACGTTGAATTTATGTCATCAATAACACCGTTAAAATGGATTCTACTCTTTGAAATTAACATTATTTCCCTATTGCAAGAGGGATTATATCATGCTCATGTCACATGACCGTGTTTTTCAAGTTCTAGCCTGTTAAACACAAAGAGATTCATTGTTCGTGACAGGACAAACAAGAAGGGCCAGGATTAATGTCCACTCTTCAACCAAAGTCACGATATATTCAGTCACACTGCAGAGCAAATCATCAACACGTACATCAATCATGCTGTACGGTAAACATAAATATGTACTCTTAAAGGGGTTTTCCAGGAATTTAGTTATGCACTTTCATAAAGCTGGAGGACTGACAAGAGAGAAAATAATATGAAATATTATGACTTTTATTCCCTAATATGAGTTTATTTCCATCAACACATTTTGGCTCTCTAAGCTAAATCCAAGATTACTCTGATTATGTCATCAGGGTAAGTTGTGTAATGTCTTCTGCTCTCTTTCAAAGTCTGAAACTGTTTTCACTGACTGAATAGCGCCCCATGTGACTTATTAACTGCACCTAATGCGTAAAATCGATGACATTCCCCTTCAATAACCAACTGTAACAACATTAGCATTGAGGGAAACACTGAGGAACATTGTAGGGCACAGTAACATCAGTAACCACGCAGGAACACACTTGAAATGAGACTTTTGTCCATCGCTTTGTCGCCCCGGTGCATGCTGGGAGGTTACCCCTCAGGCTTTGATACAAACTGGTTCAAGTTTCAGGTTGACTTACACTGCAAGAATAAATGAATAAGCCAAATATGTTACGTTACAGGATAAATTCACTGAAAAATAAAGATTCACTCATTATCTGCTCAGTCTCATACATAATGAGACTGAGCAGATAATGAGTGAATGTTTTGTAGTCCATGTGGACTACAAAACATTTCTGGAGCTTCACAGCCCTAAAATGTAAAAAAATAAACCAATAAATCCCCACAGAATGACTACATTACAGCTCGTCTGGTGTAATCCAAGCCCGGGGGTGAAGATCCGATGTTAAGATTTGGGGGGACGCAAAAGTGATTTTTTTTTTTTGCCCATATGCAACTCATACCATACCACCATAGATCACAACTTGGTAGAGGCTTGCCATATCATTCAAAAAGCACTGAACAGGGAATCATTTATTGTGCTTACCTTTCTTGTTTATTTGTCCTAACAGCCAACCCTCCCAGATCCCCAATTCTTCTCACCATCTTCCTTTTTTTCCAGTGTATGGGACTACTTAATGCATGATTATTTGATATGGATGAATATCAAAATATGAAGCCCTAACCAAGTTGTTTAAACTAACTGATCATGTTTTTACAATGCCAGTTATGCTGGTAAACAGTTCTAAAAAAAACACAGTTCTAAGAGAATCTAAAATGTGAAGAATGTGAAGTCTGAAAATGCATTTGTTCAATTTTGAATAATATAGGGTATTTTTATTGGGGGGGACAATTCATGTTTTTCAGAAATGAACCCCCCCCCCCCCCCACACACACACACACACTTGGGCTTGTGCACTCAGTTTAGCAGCTACAGTGAAGATTTTTGGTCTCAGAAAATGATGCAAATCAATTTTGGGATCTCGGGGCTATGGAGGCTTGTATGGAGCTGCTGGGAGCCATTTTTATGTTATTTTACTTTCATCGGCCCCCGTTCGTGAGAATGCTGCGAGAAATGTTCTGTGGACAACAACACAAGGGGTTGAGTGGATAATGGCTGGATTTTCCCTTTCTGGGCGACCTTATCCTTTTAGATTAAGAATCCGGCAGGGAGGACAAAAACATGAAATAGCAAACAAGACACTGGATTATGATCCAAAGATTAAGCGGAAAGATTAGCAGGCAAATAATAGATTGATAATCTTTGTGGATTAGCACAGAAAATATTGAAAATGATTTTTGTCTCCTCGCAGCAGCTGCACCGCGGGGCCTTTTAACCTGAGCATAAATCAATAAACCCAGACTGAAATCAGACATTTCCTCTCATCTTCGATTATCTGATGTAATATCTCTTTCCTGCAGCAACACTTGCAGCACTTCAACCGCTGTTCCCCGCCGCCTGTAAGCGTACGTCTCGCACCTCTCATTTCCATCCCGACGCTAAACTGCCTGCCTGAATTTCACATGCCGCCTGATGTGAACGCTGCGAAGACAGTCGCCCAAATCCTCGCACAGACAGATTAGCAAATAAACAAGGCCGAGCTATAATGCTCGTAATCTCAAACACGCATCAGGTTGTAGACGCCGTGGCACAGATTTGTTTGGTTTTTGCAGTTAATGAGTTTGGATTTAGGACACTAATTTGGAAGTCGGACTCTCATTCGGCGGCGTGTTAAAAACAGCTCAGCGATGAAAAGGGAGCAGTAGCATGGCTTCAGGCCACATCAAGAGACACTGTTGAGAAAATGTGGGTTTCATGCTGGAGAGCTGCTCTCAGTATGGTGAGTTTGGCCTTCTAGGAATTTAAATAAAAAGAAAGCGTTTTTAAATAAGAAATAAGCAAACCTCGACCTTCCCTGGATGTTTTCTGCATCTATTTCCAGTCAATAACACTTTCAAATGAAAGACTAGGATGAAAATTAATTTGCAGGGATTATTTGCACCCAAGGTTGGATAAAATAGACTTCAGATGTATTATGTGGAGAAGCAGCCATGTGTAAAGCTCCATGCCTGACCTCAAGTTCAATTTGTTATTGATGCACTGTGCAGCCGGCGCAGGATAAATAACAATTTCACTGTACTGGACGACTTTATGTGGTGTTTTTTACTCGTTCTCTCACTCAGTTCTCTATATGCTGAGCATGTTTCATGGCCCCCAGGCCCCTAAAAACTATCCAGATATGACTTAAAGAATCCACGGTGCTGATCTGACGGTATTGCATGCTTGAAATCTGTCATTTTGTCCGAGAAGCATCTCAATTCGAGTTGCTTGATCATGTATCATTATATGATAGAAATTTTTTTTTTGGCTTCACTTTTTAGCAAGATGGTCAAAAGTGTCTGTTTGAACTGTCCTTCAAAAGAGCACATTCAGATTCTGACTGGCTTCTCTCGCTTCAAAAATGCATCATGCCAAAGTGAGCTGGAGTTTAATTCACACCTCCGCTCCAATGGAAGCCTTTTTTATTCCCGCTTTAATATATTTTTTTTGTTCGAACACCTGCAGTGGGCGTGAAGGAGCACTCAATTTGTCAGCGTTTCTGTTTATCAGTCAATGTACAGCCGTCAACAGGCTGAAAGCGAAAACTTCGCCGAATGCAGCGATGCTGCCGCCATGAGCGCAAGGCCTTGAGAGTGTGAAAGCATAAATTATAGGCTAATGCCTGACAGAGCAGCAAAGAAAGATAGCAGCTGATAGCGAGACGGCAGCTCGCAGCCCTCGCTCACTCTGTTTTTTTTTTTTTTTTACAGCATCTGATAAACAATTACAAGGGCACGTGAGTAATTGCAACATTCCAGTAGCACGAGGTGTTTTGTTATTTTTTTTTCCACAAAATAATATGAGATGATGAAAAGATGCAGACTTTACTTTTTACTTTAGAAGTGTTTCAATAGATCTTCCAATGAATCACAGGTTTCTTGAGTGTGTGTGTGTGCAGTGTCTGTATGGATGAATGAGGCTCTGTTGACTACCTCACCAACAGTACGTAGGATCACAGACTGTCTGACAGGATTGTCCTTGCTGCGATTCTTCTCATCCGCCACAAGTCAGACTCCGGCTAACACACAGGAGACTGACACAGCCAAACATTTTCTGATGACTCAGTCACCGGAGGAGAAAAGAGGGTGAATACAGGAGGCTGATGCTCGGCTTTGTTCTGCGGTGCCTCCGACTCTGCAAGCCTGACCGAGGAGCTGCTGGTGGATGCATTTCTCTCACTCTCAAAAACCAAACACCTTCCCACTTAATGATGTCTGTAAATCCCCACACCCAAATACTAACGCTTCATATGTGTTCCCATGGTCAAGGAATGATGCATACTGGAGGATCACTTTGTGAACAATTCAGCACACAATTTAAAAGTCATTTAGCGTTTGAAATGAGCCTCCTCTGACGCTGTCTCAGCCAGCCCAATTGCCAGAATAAAATTGTGGGCACTTTACATTTCTTTTATTATATTTGAGCAAAATTGCTACAATATGCATTATGTCACATTCCCTTTTCTTGCCTTTAAGATAGCATTGACGTCAGGAGGAGGGGATGGTGGTGGCGTGACAGCCGGGTGAGATGGCTGACAAGCGAGAGACCAATGTTCAAGATGGCGTTTCGGCATTTGCGCAAAGCCGCAGGTTATTTTTAAACAAGACACCGGGACAATTTCCAGCCATGTTAGTGGGTTTTTGTGCCTAAACCTAACCAGGCACACAGTGTTGAAACATCATCAGATTTAAAATTCAACCTAAAGTAACACAAAGATGCAACAGAAAGAAACGTACACTTCCAACATTTATTCTGGCATTTGAGTTTCCACAGACAGACCCATTCACATCAGCCCAGATTAACTGTACTAAGGAAAACGCACCAAATGTAGCAGGTGTGAGATCCCCCAAAAGTCCCTTGGAGTCTGCCTCTGAATCTTATTCTTTGACTCTGTGGTGGCATCTGTCATCTTGTATGCAGCAGTCTACTGGGGCAGCAGACAGAGAGAGACTAGGCAGAATGATGAGGAAGGCCAGCACCGTTCAAGGATGTTCTCTTGATTCAATAGGGAGAGTAATATGCTGGCCAAACTCCTGGTCATCACAGATGCTGCTCACTCAGATGACAGACTGCTCCACCTGCGCAGACCTTTTGCTGCTGCTGCTGTTGTAGATGAACAATCTGATATCAATGAGTTAGTGTGTCACATTTAAATGTTAAAGTGTCAAAAAAAACCAACAGGATCTTGTGTTCTTACATTATTCCAAATGCTCCAGACAATGATTAAAATTCAGGCCTGTAGCGGCATAATTTACATTCTGTGCAGCTTTGCGACTCGGAGAAAAAGGCCAGAACAACGTGCACATGGGAGAAGTTCTCCTTTCTAACACGCGGTTAACATTGTGAATTAGCGCATTTTGACCCAAACTATCTTTTCCTAAAACCTAACCAACTAGTTTTGGTTGCCTTAACCTATCCAAACTGCTGCAGACATCTGAAAAAGAAAAAAAACAAAAACAAAAGAAAAACAAAAAGAAGCCACAGTAAGTTTTAGCTCTCTAGCAGCGATACAACATGATAATGCAATAATGAAAACATGATGTCAGGACTCAAACGACTGCCGAGTGTTGCCCTTTGATGCTGTCTTCCTATATCAGACACACACTTCACACACTGCAGCTCAGCTGTGGAATAAGTCCATTTTTACCTATCTGCCGTCACAACACCTTTTTTTAATTCGCTCTGGTGCAATTCTTTTGTGTTTCACTTTTTACTGCGACTTCATCATCTCCCCACTTCATCTGTGACTATGTCTAATTGCTCTTCTACTTAGCACCTTTACAATCTGTCCTACTGCAGCTGTGGCACTTGAATCGTCCTGTTCCCTCTCACAGTTTTAATTTAGCAACAGGACTAATTCAAAACAAAGACTTGAGACGTCTACAGTGTACAGGCAGACACCAACCTGATGCAGAATGCGGCTTTAATCCACGCTGTTGCTCCCAGGATGGTCTGTATGGGGCCAGCTTGGGAAATCTAGCTCTTCATATAGTAAACGTAGGAGGGATTAACTCTAGTGATTCACAATTCAGGTCAATCTTCCCCCGGCAACAACAGAGAGAGAGATTTTGCTGGTATTGATGGGAACTAAACCCTAAAGAGCTTCAGCTTCCAGGCAGGACAAAATAAAATCCATGCTTTCATGTACCCTCAACCGGTGGACTCAACGTGCATAATCATTGTTTTGCGCCTAATGCGTCCCAGAAATGTCGGCGCAGAGGTCTGTGTGAATGAAAAGCAGCGACAGGAACAAATGTAGAAAAAGCAGGCCAGGTGCTGAGAAAGTGGGGTAAAGTCTCATTACGAGGCAGAGCACAGGTCATCTCCCATGAGCCTCCGCTCTCTTTGCATCTCTCTCCTCAGTCTGCTCTGTTTGGACTTTTCCATCACGGGGAGTCTCTGGGTTTACTCTGGCTGAGATTTATACTGGGGAACGCTTAGAGCTGGGAAACAGACATTCAGAGCGTTTACCTCGTGTTACCTTTTCATTCTCTGCTGGAGCTTTTAATAGCGCAGAGCAATTCACAGCTTTTTGAACATCACAGGCAGAGGTTAAGACGTGTTCATGTGTGCGTGGGTCTATTGTCGCTCATGCCGAAGATGCAGAAGACATGAAGCTCAAGTTTTGGGCCTGTATACTCTAATTAAAATCATTGTCATCTAAATCGTTTCATATTCTCTTCTTGACAGACATGAGTTCATTTAAAGCAGGCAGAACCGAGCTCAGTACAGAATTAGGATCTTCAGCCGGCTCGTGAAGAGATTGAGATGAAAAGTAATGAATGGTTTCAACACCCAGCGGTGGCTGTTTGATTCTAAACGGCGGAGAACCAAAGTTGTCATAATCAATCTAAAGGTCTTTTCGCAACGTTAGCTTTCTGACAGAAAACCGCTTTCAGCCGATGCTGATCTGTCACATTTCATCTCATTGCAATTTCATGGGTAAACATTTGTGGAACGAAGTGGAGAAATCTCCTGTCTTCATCTGAAATGAATGGCCCAAATGTTTCATTGCCTCTGCAATCGCCTGGTGGTTAATATCTATTGAGATGAGTGTATTAAAGCATGCCCCATATGATGAGTCCCTCCCTCCCCCGACGGAAGACGGAAATTACAGCTCAACAGAGCATCATTTCATTCAACTTGTATATTCATTAAGGAGCGATAGGAAGTGACAAGCAAGGTTTTAATCAGAGCATTTTCAGGGAGGAAAGAAAAAAAAAATGCTTTTCATTAGCGCTTCATAAACATTCCTCATCTTTTTGATCTGACCTACAGTTGGAACTGCAGTGTTTGATTAGAAAGGCACGAATAGTTCTTTCGTCAGACCAAGGTATCTCTGTTAAGGAGCGCCTTTTTCTCACAATAGAGAGGAGTTTAATTTTCTTAAAAGTCGGGGTGATAGATCAGCAAGATGACAGAGATAAACCACTGGTTCGGCCCCAAGTTTCTTTCACTTAATTTCACTAAGTCGCCAAGCCTATAAATCAGTGTTGAATCTCTGCAGAATTTGGATATCTGCAGAGACGGCCTCACTGCTGTACTCTCTCTCTCTTTCTCTCTCTCTCTCTCTCTCTCTCCCTCTCGATGGGATAACAGCACGCTAATTTTCTCTCCTCTTCAGAGGAATACTTTCAGGGGGTTATTAAATTCCACTGGAAACGGTAAAAGTGGGATTCCTCCCGTCCCGGAGTGAGAGTGTGCCGCCTGTCAGCGCGGGGAGAAAAACTGCTGATGGAGGCAGGGTTGGAGGCCCCTGGGACCCCCGCATCTCTCTCCCTTTCTCGATCTTCTGCTGCGCCCCTGGCCCCCCTGGCTGGCTTACTCTAATAAACAGCACCAAATGCTCTCCCTTCCCCTCAGCTCCCATCACTCTCCTTGCTGCAAAGTGTCTGATGAATCTTCTTCAGCAGCTGTGCATATGCAAACACTCTGGCAAACACGAGAGGAATTATCCATGGGCAGCTTAACTCCTACACTGTACTGTTGTTTTGCAGAAGATACACAGGAAGAGGCTCTGGTTACATTTGAATTTTGATACCATCATTTGGGATGCCAAATGTTCGGCCAGAATAAAAACAATCCCTGTTTTAACAAAATATGACCGTGGTTTTGAAAGGCCACTT
This sequence comes from Diplodus puntazzo, assembly GCA_963678695.2. Taxonomy (NCBI): domain Eukaryota; kingdom Metazoa; phylum Chordata; class Actinopteri; order Spariformes; family Sparidae; genus Diplodus; species Diplodus puntazzo. The sequence continues at coordinate 15,134,574 of OZ023159.1, forward strand.
TCTGCCTCGGGCTTGTTGGAGGTTGGCTATGAATGCACATCGCTCGTGCTCACTTGCTTGCTCGGAGAGAGCTGCCGCAAATGTTGAGCACAGCGAGCTTCAGCAACTCCACACTAAGAATGTGTTTTCCTGTGACTGCGCAATTTTCATCCACATTGAATGCTTGATGAGATTTAACAAGACTTAAGTTGTGTCCCAAATTCAAAATACATGCAGAATCTAAGCAGGTTTTCATTATGTAGGGTGACACTGGGAAAGCAACAGAACTAAGTACACTCCAAACAGTCAGTATACAGACTAAAACCCCCAGCTGTTTGAGTGTGCTGTTGACGGACACCATCCTCCCTTAATTAATGCTATTCTTGCACAAAAAGCTTTTGTTAAAACAAAAAAAAATCCTCCAAATCCTATAATAAATATTTGTGAAATTGAATTAGCTGGGATGTTGCAAGGACGCAGTCTGATCGACATGATTCAGCATGCAAACAGTATAATGTCCTTTTTATATAAACTGTTAAACTATGTCGACTATTTGTATCTGGAAAGAACTGTAGACAATTGGTAAATTTCATATACTATAAGCAACAGTGCTATGGAATTTGGAAATAGTGCGATATTCACCAGATGGCTTGTTAGACAGAACCAGGCGCCGCTAGAAACTGTTTGGAAAAGGGCAGGCACTTTCATAAAATACTTGGCGGGTGATTGGACGAACCATCAGTTTGTCAACGTCCATCACAGGCTAACTTTAGCCAAGCAACAAGAGAGCAGTACCATCAGAGGAGCCAGTTGGTAAATCGAACTCCTGCCAAAGCCGGTTAGAGACAAAAAAACATATTTTTCACTGAGGAAAGCCTTCATTGCCATTATTTGCTCTTTTTTCAATGACGACTCTGATTTAATTGATTCTACAGTAGCTACACTCACCTCTGGGGAGCCGCCATTGTTGTTTTTAAAGGAACTGTCGCGTCTCCTGACGCTCATCACATCTAAAACCAATCCCAGAGTTGCCAGTAGCTCCTCACAGGGCGCTGATTGGTTGGACCACTGCGTATCGGGTTACACTGGAGCTGCGAATTCACAAGATTGCTGGATCTCGCAAATCTCCCAAATCTTACAAGGTTGAGTCTACAGCTGCAATATTGCCACTTGAGGTAAGTGCTTTCATCAGCATGCTAACAGGCTTGGCAGGTCTTTCACAAATAAACTGAAATGGCAATCTAATTGTGAGATTAGCCGTGAAAGGGAATAACGGAAGGAAAAGTAGAGATATTTCAGTGTGGAACAAAGTGTAGGAATGAGCACAGAATTGTAAAATGAGACAACGCCCACCCAACGTGTCTGTTCACCCTGCTGCCATCTGGCAAAAGATACAGAAGTATCCACTGCTATACCATTTTCGCAGCTTCTTCCCTCAGGCTTTGAGAATCATCCTGATCCTCAACACTCACGACTAACAAAATTATATATTTCTTATATAGCATAAAGGGACTACTTGTTTGCATAACCATGTGTTGTTAAATGACCATCTTGAGTCTCTGAAACCTGTAAAACACTCAGAAGTCATTGAGCTATATTGTTGATCACGGAGGACAATGGCCTGGTAAAGGCACCCATGTGCGAGCAAAAGAGAGGATTACAATCCCGCCACATTGCTGAAATCGAGCTTGTGTTGTCTGTATTTTTCTGCCCCAGTGTCATCTAATGCAATCATCCTTCAATCAGTGTACAACAGTGAAAATCTAATCACACTGGTTTGAGGTTTCAGAAAGCCATCTGCTATAATCCAATTCTTGACAAATATCCCTGTCACGGCACTCCCTCTGCCACCGTAACAACTACCCGTTTCAGCAGGCTAATTTTACAGGTTTATCTTGTTAGGGATGAGACAGATATAAAGGGTTGACGGCGTTTGAATTCTGGAGACAGCCGCTATTACCTCCCACACCCTTGCCCGTCCCAACTGGGGCATTTTCCGCTGCCGTGACCTCGGATGGCCCATCAGACGTCTGGACAATGACGGACAGACACTGAGCTTCTCTCTGTCTGCCAAAGCCTCCCTGCCTTACGCCACGTCTTGCATTCTCTGGAGCCTGGGTGTAGGAATGCCTTTCCGAGGCATCTTTTGCAATCCTAAAGGGCAACTCACTCAACCGTGAAAAACAGTCGAAATACTTACACTTGCCATAAATGCCTATAAGCTAGGCAATCTTTCATGCTTTATAATGTTGTCCCAGCAACACAGCAGCCTCTGATAGGGAAAACAAAAGACAAATGACTGACCATGCCCTTTTCTAATCTATCAATTTCTACTAGAGCCCTTTGTCCTTCAAGCTGAGTGCCACATGTGGGCCCGGCAGCGCGCAGCTGTTATTGCATCGCCCCTGAAAATGCCTCGGACGGCGTCTGAACTTGCTCAGACACATTTATTCGATGACCTTTAGCCAAAACCAACTAGACTGAGATGTTCCTAGAGTACAACCTGACATATCTGCTTCCCTGTTGCAAGGGTTCCTGGATACCTCTATCAGACACCCCTGCACGGGCAAAAACTAGATGTCTACAGGCCGATGTGACATTTATAAGGGGCTCCATAGGATCATTTAGTGATATTTAGCATTTCCTGGCACTCCTTCGAGTCACTGGAGTGTCTCCGTCCTGCTGGGTTAGTGAGTGGACTGGTACCATTAGCAGACGGGCTGTGGGTACTGGTGAGAGACTTAAGCCCCATTGTTAAAGGAGCAGTTTAAATACCAGCATGTTGTTAATACCCCCACACGCTGATTCACATATACTGCCTCTTCCCATGCACACGGAAAAACGCGCATACACATCAACCAACACTCCTACCTTTGTGCTCTATCTCCAAGAAATCACCATTTCCAATAGCTCCTCTGTCTCCCAGTGTGTGTGAGTGTGGAGCAGGCAGTACAGTATATAACAGTGCAGTTCTTTCTAGTAAGAGAGGCGAATTGTGCTGTTTAACACTTAACCCTCAGCCCCCCATCCCTGACGCTACCCTCCCATGCCACCCTCCCATGGCAATCCCAATAAAACCTGGATTATTTTTTATAACACAACGTATGGCTGCTGACTTTACAAGCTCCCCTCCAGCTCCTGGGTGAGAGAGGAGAGAGGGGAAAACGGAAAGAAAGGCCAGGTCAAAACCGCTCCATGTCTGCAAAAGGGCAGCGTATCCAAAAAAACCATCAATGAAGGCCTTTTCTGCTGGGAGGAAAAATAAACACCCCGACTGATCCTTTTTCTGTTTCTTTTGCCTCAGTCTGCTGCTACACAGGGCACTACTGTAGCCGCACTTCCCCAACCAAACCTGGTGGCTTTCCTGCCCCGTCCGCTATCATCTTTGTCCCGTGGAAAGGTCAGGTTTAGATGTGTTTGAGGCCTTCCCTGTCTGCGATGACAGAGGGTGGCAAAAAAAAAAGACACACACAAAAAACATGCAATCTTGTCAGAAATCCAACATGGTTTTAATTTCAGTCCTACCACAGTTACAACAGAGAAAACTTTAGGGTGTTTTTCTGCTGGTTTGGGATGTTTGTGCACCACCTGAACTTGGAGTGGTTCAGCTTGGTGTGTTTCAAGCTCACGGAAAGAAGCCAACTTTCACAGTGGGCAAAATGTGTAATTACATCATCACGTGATGCACTGGGGCCCAAAACGAAGCGGCTGTAAAACAATGGATACAATTTTTTTCAGCGTCACAATCCCTGCGAAATAACTTGTTGTACTGTCATAATTTGAGCCCATTCAGTCCAATAAAATGTGGAAAGTCTAGAAGAGAATGTGTTCTTGTACTGCAAATTCTTTTTACTTTGAGGCCAACTCTCCCTCTCAGATTTTCTTAAAGGGATATTCTGGCATAAGTTTAATCCATGGTCTAACACACCGTGACACCGAGTAAGACCCCCCCCCCTCGAGAGATCAATGTTGCAGACCGCTAGCTTATGTAGTTTTAGCAACCTCAGAAAAGACTGCACGATAACAATACACTGCAGTGTATGCCTCTCAGATGAAACCGCCATCAAAAAGCCACAAATAATGCTCAGAACAGCACCAAACTTCAGCAACAGTACAAATAGGGTCCCAGCACATGATTATAACTCCATATGTCCATATGTGTCTTTCCTACTAGTTTATAACAGTTATTATCGAGAGCGGACAGGGAAAAAACGGAATTGAGCATTTCTAACTTTAGGTATTTGGAGGAGACTGCAGAACTCTACTGCACTCGGTAATCGACTCGTCGGCCTTCCCCACAAGAGGAAGCTGCTAGAGTGGTGAGTTGTGTTCACTTTACAATAGAAATCTGGTTAAGCTAGCAGATGTTTGATGCCTCGAACTATGTGCTGGGACCCTAATTGTACTGTTGCTGAAGTTTGGTGCTGTTCTGAGCATAATTTGTGGCTATGAGTGGCTTTTTGATGGCGGTTCTTTTCTGAGGTTGCTAAAACTACGTAAGCTAGTGGTCGGAAAACTTGACTGGAATATCCCTTTAAGCCTGTGCCTTCTGTGCAAGAAATCAATAGATGATCGAAATGTTTATCTGACATTAGGTTTAAGCGCAGTTGGAAACCTTCGACCAGGACCAAAATATCAGCAAGGTATTGTGGGCGGAGAGCTTGTCAGGAAGTATTTATTGTAATTTTCATTTTTCAAAAGTTTTTGCATCTCAAAAAAATCATCTTTTGTGAGATTTATTATATAAATTCCACATTGGCAGGAGAGGAGTTTTCCTTTCTGTTTTTCATCTGTTTCTCTTGTCACAAAAAAAAGAGATTGTCCAGCGGCTCTTCTTTTAAAAGAGAAAGCTGCTGGGAAAAAAAAGGTGATGCACCTTTTGTGATCGTCATTTGAAATTCTTTACGCTTTACCTCTTTTGGTATCTACTGTTGAGACTCATACCCACTCAGAACAGTTACATCAGTTAGAAAGTTACAGAAACTATTGGACACCACTTTGTCTGATGCTAATGTTGGAAGAGCATACTGACAGCTGAGAATTCTCTGCCCTGCTCCAACTGAATAATTTTCTCACAGTCCCTAATTTTTATTAAGTGAACATATTGCAAGGACATTGGTTGCCAAATCTCTCTGGTTTCCCTGACAAGAGAGGCAGTCGAGTTATTGCCGATTTTGAATGCGAGAGAGCAAGAAACTGCCAAAGAGGAGTGAGATTAATATGCCGGGTAATGTAACTCACAATCTCTTGGACCCCTTTCAAAAACGTAGATATTAATTTGCTTATTACTCCCTTGGAGAAGTATTTTTACACCACTATATTTCATTGCTGTGAAATTGTCTGTTGCATCGTCTGATCCTTTAAAAATGGGACTCGGCTTAATTTCCCTCTCTGTGCTCTGTGATAAAAATCAAAGTTTAGAGAATATTTCCTCCAGGCAGAGCCCACTTTTATGCCATTTCTCATCTGAGCTCAGCGCGATGCGTGAGGGGACGATGACTAATTCTCTGAAAATTAATCTGAATGTCTGGGGGTGTGGGGTCTTGGATGTATTTCCTGGATAATTCAACTTTAATCTTATATTTAGAAGTGTCGATAACAAAAGTAACAACTTATTTCTGTGATTGGAAAATGCAATGTGGCCTCACTTAAATTGAAATAGCAATTTGTTTCACTCCATTGTAGGTCGGCTCGGTGGAAAGGGCTGGGACAGTGCTGGGGTTGTGGGGGGGCGGGGTGGTGTTGGGAGAGGCGGGCTGCAGGAGCTGCTGCATCAGCATGTGTGCAGTAATGTGATAGCGAGGCCTAGCCGCACAAAGAAAACACAACCAGCCCTCTAACAACCCTCCCAGTAAGACCCTGAGAGGGGTGGGCGGCGGGGTGATGGGGGGACAGGGCTGCCTCGCCTTCGTAATTATGCTGCCTTCAAATACCGCTGGAAATGTTGTAATTCTAAGTCAAGCACATATGAACAACATTAAATGTGGCTGCCTGAACTTCAGAGATGTCACCTTTGGGGAGTAATAAAGCGGTGAAGCTGAACCAAGACCTGCTAGCAGATGTAACATCGCTATTGTATTTTTTTAGTGCCTACATTCTTTTTTGCTGACATTTTTCATTCTATTACATATCATTCAATGCATTTTTGATTTGTCTTATCTTCTGTGTTGTAGAACTACCTGTGTGCTGTTTGAAGCTGACTTTTTCTGTAGTTTTTGCTTTTCTTCAACCAAAAGAACTTGGTTGGAATACTGTAAGTCATATTTATGACCAGTAGGAAGGGTTTATGTGGAGCACTTCAAGGTAGAAATCGCCCTCTTTAAAAGGCAGACCTGCCCCACTTTCAACATGATGCATGCATAATTTTGGAAATAGGAGCTGCTTAGTCAGTGGCAAAGCACCGTCGGAGGTTTAATGTAGCCTTCAGTTGCTCTCCCTGATAGCATAGACAATGCCAGAGATTCACATCATATCATATCATATGTCTAACACAAACACTTTTTTTAATTCACCAGTCAGCTTCATAAAGCTGAAGAAACTGCCTTACAGGCAGGAAAAGGAAGGACAGACACTCATCTTTCCTTCAGGGTGAATTGTAATATCTTTTGCGCTCCCCAACTTTTTATCATCAGACATCATCAGATCAAAACTGAGTTTATGAACAGATATCAAACTACTGATATTCCCATTAGGCTTAGCTGTACTTTGTGTTTAATGATAATGAGTCACCTCAAGAAAGTTGCGGTTTGGCATAAAACTCATCAAGTAAAAGACTGAAAATACAGAATTAGACAGAAAACACAACAATCGTGTTGGCGATGTCGTCCCGTTTAACACTCACAGTCCCGTTTAACACTCACAGTCCCGTTTATTACTTGTCTCACAGAACTGGCTCCAGACCTCTAGAATTCCACTTATTGCATGTGTGTTGTGCAACAGCCGAAGGATTAGAAGGGTCGACCTGCTTCAATTTATCCCTTTTTTGAGATGTCTGTCCTGGCGACAACACAGAATGTTACATTCAGAAAATTAACCAGATTCTAATGTTGTTTCAGTTTCTGACTTCCTGTCTGTCACAGTTTGCTTTAATATAACAGGTAAAAGCTGCAGACATTAGTCCTTTACTAGATCAGATCTGCAGACAGCTGTCGAATGAAGGATATCAGGCATGATCTTGTTTGTAACAATCTAGTAATGTAATGAAATAAAAAATCAATGAGATGAACTCTTCTAGAAAATGCTTCTACTTAAAGAATATGTTAATGAAGCTATAAATATGCATTTTATCTGCAGTGATTAAGTTGTAACTTTTACAGTTGGTTGTTTCCATGGTGTCTTTACATGTTACATCACCAGGCTCAGGCTTTAGAGTATCCTACTTTCCTAATCCCACTTTACAATTTTCATTTCCAATCAGCTTAATGTTGTTCTAATCTTATTTAACATTGTATTCAATTGTTACAAAATCTTTTTAATCAAATCAAACTTCACTACTCATGTTCAAGTACTTGAAGCCGGCTGGAGGCTCCAGCTGTATGTCTCTGGGCGTGGGGTGGGTGGTCAGGCCAGGACAGATGTGTTTAAGCTGGCAGAGAAAGTAAAATGGAGGAGGAGGGGTGGAGAAACTTCCCCCAAGGCCCTGCTGCTTTCATCGAAACACTTCCTGGTTCTGAACTTAAATCCCCCCTCCGTCACTCCCTAGGGTGGTGTCCCCTGACCGAGCTCAGTTTCATCACGTGACCCATGCACATTGTGCTGGTGTTTTTAAAAAGCCGGCTGCGAGCTCAGTGAGCAGAGACCTGGATAACACAGCACATGTGGGATGAATTGGGACTTCAACTGTGTGACATAACTGCTCCATGTGACTTTTTTTCCTCTCTCATATACTGTACACATTTTCGTACCCTGTATACACAAAGACACGTGTTGAGACACACATGCAGACACTGGTAGGATCAGGTGGTGATGAGAACAGAACATGCGGCTCTCCACTGGTGACCTGGTTATGAACAATACACACAGACTGGGTGCCTTGTGAACAGTTCAAATCCTGTTCAAAATGCTATAATAAACACACACCGCACAGGCGCACACACACCCCTGTGTTGTGTTTATATTCGTCCTGACCCAGCCGAGTAGAAAAAAAAAGAAGAATCCTTTTGAAACCTGAAACTCTTCTCCATCAGCAGCCCTTGTGCTCCCCTCGACCAGGCCAGGAGCAGAGCAGCAGCAGCAGCAGCAGCAGCAGGAGGAGAACACGGGCCTCTGTTGTCTCAGCCGGAGCCCTTTGGATACATTTGGAGCCCCTTCTCCCAACGGACGCGGCAGCATAGAGGCCTTGTTGTGCTGAGGAGCATGTGAACGCACTGCTGACTGCTGTGTGGTGAGCAATGTGACTCGTTACTGTAACAAGGTCAGTCTGCACTGACGGAGCTGAGTTTATGTGAGTGTACCATACTGTGTGTCTCTGCGTATGTCGGCAAGCATGGATTTATGAGAAACGCACAGTGCAATATCTCTAGTTATGTTACATAAACATGAAAAACTTCTGAAAGTTTCTGAAAATGAATTCAAGTGTAAATTAAAGAAGGCCTTTCTCAGCATCAATTCATGGCTAGACTAAAGCTTTCTCAGGGGCCGTGCATGTGACGTGTTACAGAAACTGAACATTTGGCACGTTTTTGGCCCATACGGTGTGAATCCTGTGTTGTGCCTATTGTCAGCATTTTTCAGCAGTCAGGGACACCAATCAGACATCTCTAGGCAGGAATGGGGATGTTATTTTTCATCATAGCTCACCCCCTGCTTAGCAACAATCACGGAAAAAAAAGAAAAATGGCGACAGGGCTGAGATTGCCACAACTGTGCATATTGCTGTGTGTCAAAATACAGAAATAAACACAAACTGAGAAAAGCTAACTGCTCCTAGCAGCCGCTACCGCAACGTCTGATGGTAGCGGTATGGTCACACGCTTCTAATTGGTTTGGGCTGGACAAAACAGAATAACTCCTTGTGACAGGTTTGAGTTTTAGGATACTGAGAAAGTTCATTCAAAGTTGATAAAGTACAGCATCGGCTAACGAACGACACCTGAGGCTGACAGAGTACCGCTTAGGTTGATGAAAGTTGAGCCAAATCTGACAACACCAAGTTGAGTCTGACAAGATGAGGCTAGAATGTCTTACATAAATGCTTTAAAATATAGGAACCCACATGGCTATTTCCGCGACATCACCCTCAGGCCACACTTTACTCTTGCTCCACTGATGATAAGAAGCTAAATATAGTCAAGTGGTATCCACAAAATCCATGTACAGTCTATGGTATGTTCTGCTACCATGGTTTTTGACTTTGAGAAGCATTTAATTACTGGAGAGATAGCCACGGCATCGAACTGGGCTGTCTATGCAGCAGAAAGATCTAAATAGTTTTTAAATTGGTGCTAAATGATGAGAGAAATTAGAGAAAAAAGGCGCTGTGGTGTTCCCTTCTGCGGCAAAAGAAGAAAAATAACCAGAATGCACAGCGCTGCACAGGACCAATAAACACAACCTGTATTATATCCAAACAGAACACTAAAATGTGTTTCTGAAAGCATTTAGGTGGAGAGATTGACAATGAACAGGATCGTGGTTCTTATTTGATCAGCAGCAGTTTCATCTGAGTTCTTTCAGCCTCCTTTATACATTACAGAAACAATATAGAGGCGACTTTTAGTACACAGTCTTTATCTCTTGCAGTTAAGCAGGAGGATAAAATAAATTTCTGAAAGCATTTTAAGCAGAGAAAGATGAAGTGTAGTGACAGAATCTTGCTTCAAATTTTTTCACCACTGCCTAGTTTAGACAGTTTGATTGGAGTTTGTTGAGGCGTTCCTCACCCAGCGCAAGATTCCACTATACTCTCTGTCCGTGGAAGCATGCCTACAAAATTCAGAGCAACAATCTGTAGTTGATACAACAGCTGGCAAAAAAAAAGTTGGGGATTCTGGTTGCAGGCAAAATGCAGAGAAGTTTAACATTGTTCATTTGCATATACGACCAAAACTGTAGCGAGACAAGGCTGGCTGAGTGAATGGCAAAGTTCCTGTTTAAACCTTGTTTTTCTGAAATGCCAACTCTCACTTGTGTGGACGGATTCATCTTAACAGTTTACGTGCAAGCTGTATTCTCATTCTGCCTGTTGTCTCTCTGCTGCACATGGCCGTGCATGTGCTTTCACGCCATCTGCATGTGTCTGCATGTCTCTAACAGCCTAAATTCGTCAACATCCTCAACATGTTTTGCGCGCCATGGGCGTTTGTCGCATGCGGTGGTCAGCGGGGGCCCTCGAGCTGCAGAGATCTGCTTAATGCACAGCAGCTACTGGAATCTCGCTCGTCTGCTCCGGAGTGAGCGGGCATAAACAGGAACCCCTGGGAGATGGTAATATGTTAAACGGTTTGACTCTGGTCCTGCTCAACCTTATCCAGCCAAAGCAATATGAGATACGGTGGCATGATGCGTGTGCTGGCGCATGTTGCCGCGACGAGAGTTCAGTGTGTCAGCGTGAGTATTAGGAGCAGTGCCTTGAGATGAATGACACCGAGTAGAGAGAGAAAAAAGGTGAAAAGAAGAGGGCTGCTGAGAAAAAAGAGGATGAAAATGACCGAAACAGGACTTGATGAAATCTATTGGAATTGCTCCCCTGGTGTGGCGAGGCAGAGCTGCCTTTGTGTGAACAGTTCAGAGGCGGCGGATATATCTCTGCTGACTGTAATGCAGCCACATATATACATAGATACGGTGTGATCCACATATATACACAGATAACAGCGGAGGTGTGTTTCGAGTAACGCGGGATCTGAGAGCAAATGATGGCTGCTGGTGAGAAAAGTGTCAGACTGAGACTTATCAGCTTGTCCTCCACCTGTTCTGGTACACCAGAGGGAGCAGAGCGAGACAGACAGAGCAGAGGAGAGACAGAGAGAACGAGAAAGAGATATGAGGAGGAGAGGGAGGATAAAAAACAGATGCGAGAACGAAAAAGTCTGCGATCTAAAGAGTGAGATGGAAGAAGAGCGCAGGAGATGCGCGGGGGGGAGAGGAGAGCGGCAAAAACAGATAACGGCCGCGGAGCCGTGGTGGGAGATGGAAGATGGGGATGGAAAGCGAATGAGAGAGCTATCTTAGGAATGGGAAAGAAGGTTAGAAGAGGAGGTAGAGAGGGAAAGAAAGCTCAAGAGGCGTTGAGAAAAAAAAATAAAAAGGTCGAATGAACAAGAAAGATAGCAACAGTGTGAGAGATAGACAGCGAAAGGAGGGTGGGTGGCAGCGAGACGGAGAAGTGGATGTCTCAGGCCATTTCCTGTGATGATAGCCAGAGGCTTATTTTTTCACCACAACTCCCAGCTCCACCATGCTCATGTCTAACTGCTCCTCTGCCACCCACCCTCTCCCGGCCGATCGAAAAAACACACTTGCGCGCCAACTCACACGCACACTGGCAGGCAATTTGATCGCGAAGCGTTAACCTCTGTCTGGCTACTGTAAAATGCACGGCGGCTCGACAATAATGGAGTCCGGGAGCAACACATGTTCCTCAAGCCCATTCAGCCGCGCTCAACAAGTGACTGCTTGAAAGTAATTACATCTCATTTTATTCATTGTCAGCGAATTACCTGCTTGAGTGGCTGCGCACAATGGCGCCCCGAGATGTGGTTACATGGGCGGAGCTGGAGCTGTAGGCTCAGGAGTGTGTGTGTGTGTGTATGTGTGTGTGTTCTCGTGTTTGAATGTATGTTCATATGAACGGCTACACATGGATATGAGTTCAGGATACAAGTGTGTGCTACTTCTGTCTGCATATGTTGCCAGCGCCCTGTTAGCATTCTTAGATTAATTGCAGCACGCAGACCTTGTCTATGCTCTTAATGGAGCTCGAGCCAAAGTTCAGACAGGAGGGACGTGCTCACTGTCCTTATCTGGGGCTCGCATCAGCACTGCCTCCCCGCACCGCCCAGTGTTCACAGATTCGCCAGCTTCATCGTTTCATCGGCCTACCTGTCTCAGAAGACCGCTGTTCCTCTCGGCAGACGCCCTTCAATCACAAGATCTCCCTGTAGAGTCTGGGCACTGAAGAGCTCCTGACAAGACCATTCATCACATATCATCTCCTGTAATATATCACACATCATCTGCTGAAATAAATGTTTTCCTTACTTCCTTCAGAACTAGTCTCTCCTGGTTGAACTGAGGTTGTTTTTGTTTTGATAGATTTTCAACCACCTAGATTTGTTTTTTTCAATGCATACTTTGACATTTGTGGAATACAGCTTAATGAATGTACTCACCAAAAGTTAGATGTCATCTTGTATTTTAGTCACATACTTACTCATTCTCCTGTCTGCTTCATAGAAATGGCAATTTGGACATTTTTCTGCCTATTTAAGATCGTCGTCATGACAGTCTGCGACAGGTAATCCAACAGATTCGGTCCGGTCAGTTTCTGCAGGAAAGATGGAGGGAGGCGCTTTCGTCTTGTTTCGCATCGTCAGGAATATACTTCCTCCACAGCAGAGAAAATTAAGTTGGAAAGGAAAACCTAATGCCAGTGAGTGGTGCCCTTTGTGCAGCGCCATCAGAAAGAAGGGACATGCCTTTTTTCCAAATCAAGCTGCGCTAAAAAGTGATTTCAAAATGCGTTCCTCATCTATGATGTAAAAGGTTCTACACTCAAACCTCGGCTGTGATGTGAGAGGATCTGGAAGTACAGAACTTTTGGTGCAGATGCTGTTTGGCAAAATACTTGATATCTAAAATAGCAGCCTGTTCAGCAGTTTAGAAATTCAGAAAAAGTCACTAAAAAGTTACTATCTGATAGATATGTGCCGGCTGCAGGAGCTCTATTAAGTGGACGATTCAAATATTTTCTTTTACTTTAATACTAGACATAATATGTTGATGAACATATTTGCTAAATAAGTCCCCAGCACTGACTGACTTTGGTAAAAGGATTATTATAATCACATTGATTAATTGAATTGATATATTTTTACATGTACCCATCATAGGTCACATCTTAAGCAGTTCTCGCATTATCATTTAAGTTAAATGGCCTGAAAAGACAAAATTAAAGCCCTTTTTGGTTCACCCTTCACTTTAGGGGTCATGAACCACATGGGTTTAGAGTGACTGCTCTAACAGTGGATTTACATTTGCGCAGCGGTGTTGTTTTGATTTGAACATCAAGTTGTTAACACTGAAGATGCAATTTAGTTTAATGGATTTCAAAACAAAAGTCAATTAGCTTCGGAGTTGGTTCTTTTTTCTCGCACTTCATCCAGACAGCAAGTAAGCGCCTTGCTATCGCGTTGCATCACGTAACCTCAGACACCTCGACACCGGATCGACACCGGATCCATTATTTATGCACTTCAGTTATGTCATGTAAACAAACCACGTACCTATCAGCTGTGCACCTGAGGTCAGAAGATAGGCGAGTACGTGCTATCTTCTTAGGTTTCTACTTTCAAAACAGAGAGCACATCTTATATTGTGGTATTTGGATGTTTTTTCACTGGACTGGGATATAGACGCAGAAGCAGGCAGGTTGTTAATAGCGCTGGTGTTTTTTTGTTTTTTTTTTAACAGAAACTTTCAGCTCCCTGGTGATCTCCTTCCAGCCAGCTGCTACTTTGTTTGGTAGTTGTAGTTTAGTAGCTGTACAACATCAGTCTCTCCTCAATTTAAAATTCATGAATCAACTGTTTCAGCATTTTCAACATGAGCAGCAGGATCAAACAACAACAAGCCATCTGATGCGCAGCTCAAATTGGTGTGTTGTGTCATGATGGTCATGTCAGACATTCCAATAGAAAACAATGCAATCTAACTAATTTTGTCACTGAAGCTCATGCCGCAATTTTAAAGAGAATGTGCAGTGTGCCCATCAGATGAGAAATAAGAGTCTTTGGCGATTAAGCCCCATTGCAATGTCCATTATATTTAAAGGGTAAAGCTGTGAGTGGTATAGGAACTCCCACTGAAGGAGCCTTGGCCCCAGTGGTGGACGTGATGTGATGAAAATAGCTGAACATCTGGATGCGATGAGCTGGACCTGGTCGAAGAGATTTAAAGTAGGACAGCAAGGCCGAGGAGAAATCTGGTTGGTCTAGCCGAAATAGTAAACGCCCATCGACAGCTGATTAATCAGTGGGGAGGGAGAGGGTTGTGAATGAATGAACGTTAGGACTTCCTAATGTTAATTCCTGAACGAACTCACACTGAGCTTTATTAGTTGGGACACGGCGTAATGCTCCGACTCTTCATTCTCACCCTGGTCTCATCTTTTTCTCCTCTGGGGGGTTTTAGAAGCAACAATTAGATCGAATTAATTTTACAAAGATTTACAATTGAGATCTTCGTAATGGCTCCAAACTCTCAGGGTTGGTTCTTATTTATTCATTGTCTCTGTTATCTCCCTTTTTCTCCCACTGGATTTTCTTTTTTTAGGGGAATATTTCAGACTGAAGTGATCTCGAGAAGACAGAATTGAGATCTTACACCCCGGTGCTCCTCATTGCCTTTTAAAGAGCAATACAGTAAACAGGACATGAATCAAGTCCAAAGATGCTATTAGCTCCTTTCCCTTTTCTACCATTGTAATCTCAATTCAATATCCATTTTGACTTACCTGACTCTGAACAAATCATTCTCTCATTATCTCATCTTTTTCGCCTACGGGGGTTTTAGGAGCAACAATTCAGTTTGAAGCGATTGCAAAAAGATATACAACTGGGATCTGACTACTTTCTTTGAGATAGAAACTATTCGGAGGCACACTTAGGACTGGTGCACTCACTGTTCAAGGAAAACATCTCTTGTTCTGAATACTTATGTCAAGTCCTCTTAAATAATACAACCAACGCTTTTTCAGTGTAATTTCCAGAAATAATATATCTTATTTTTGGGCCTGGAGGTGGGTAGATTTTCTTCTCTTTCTGCCTTTAACTTTGGGCCGGCAGTCTTAATGATAAGCTAAGTGAACCACCTGCTGGCTCCAGCTTCACATTTAATGGAAAGATATGAGAATGGCACATCATGGCACTCTCCTGATCCGACTGATGGTGAGAAAAGGAGTAAGCTTTCTTCCAAAAAATGTCAGAAACAAACTTGTTTAAAAGAAGGAGCAAGATTGGCTTTCAGAAAGAGCTTTCAGGTTTTATTTCCCGGCGGGCCCAAATTTGTTGTGATTTTCCTGTTGCGAGAGGATCCTGTTCACAAAGATTACAGCAAACAAGGTGCTTTAGTGCAGCTGACAGCTCTGAAAAAAGTGTCCACTTAATAGAACAGGATTATGATAAGAAAAATGCAAATGCGATGCTGATTATGTTCCTCCTCTAATCAGATATCTACTTGTGTTTTTATTAGTCAAATTAAACACCAGTAATTTTCTGGACATCTGTTCGAAACAAAAACTGAAAAACAAAGAGTCGTAATTGTGGATCCGTTCACGTGAGCGCACATTAAGTATCTTACAAGTGTTGGTCTACAATATGAATTCCATTACAAGTTAACCTTTCCCTTGGATGTGTGTGTGGATGTATGTGTGTGCCGGTGGTCTGTTTGTCCAGACTGTTGGAGAGCACAGGGACGTAGAGGGGGAGAAGATGTAGCTGTAAATTTTTAATGCCGTCCATGCGCCGTGGTTGCCCTGCATGAGACATGGGGCAGAAATAAATGCCTGGCTGTTATGACCGGCCAGCATTCAGCCAGCAGACAAGAGAGTGAGAGATAGAGAGAAAGCTCAATTTTCCTGATTTAGTCTCCCCCCTCTAGTTTTCTATCTGGATTTATTTTGTTTGCAGGGCAGAGGCATTAATGGTCCAATAAAGTGTTCAATAAAATGCCAGGAGGAGATGTGAGCAGTGACTTGACTAAAGCTATGTCAGAGTCCCTGTGTCTTACCTGCAGCCAGAACTAAAGCTGCAGATATCTGACTGGAGAGTTTCTTATGGATACAGCTGAGCAAAAATTAACAGAGAAACATTTGTAATCATATGGGAATTAATCGCATCTGCTTTTTGGCCTGTTTTAGCATCTTTCGGCTCATTGTTCTGGTTGTACAACTTGGTGTTTTCTTTGTTTTGTTTTAGTCTCACTACTTGTATCAAGCTCCTTCCCCAAAAAATCTGTTAGTGATTTTCAGTGAAAACCTATAGTGGACACTACCTAGAGCACCACACTGGCAGATAGACAAAACACCAGATGAAGCAATTTCCCTCTGGATTTGGTGAGGACCAAACTTGAGAGTGAATACTGGACTTGTGACATTTATCAGGTGACTAGAAACTCTAATATTGCTCCGTGTCTGCTGGAGGAGTGAATGCTCAACCGTTTGCTCACACATTTGCCTTATCAACTTTATTATCAATTCTGCATTTCCAGCCTTTTCCACAGCACTCAAGTGACCAAAGGAAATCAATTAACGCTGTTTTAAAAGAACCCATGATAACGTTTACCTGACAAGGGCTTCTTTCGATTATGCAGTGACAGTCCACTCTCAAAATCAAGCGAACAGTGTGATGTTTGTCTTATCTCTACAAAACCTCTTAAGAGGGAAACTCGGGTGGATGGCAGTAGTTTACCAAACCAAATGTGTGACTTTGACAGCCGGGACTGCAATCACATTCTGCCTCCTATAAATAGGCAACTACATTTCTTTCATCCATGATTATAATTCAAGTTGCCATACTAAGCATCTTAGGCAGAGAGGTGACAGGCCAGATTACGGGGACATGGTTCAGGTGGCTTGACTTGAGAGGTAATGACAGATAAGTTGTTGCGTAACTATGAGGGCTTGTTGCTTTTTACTTGATATTTGTTCTTTATATGTATCCCTATACTTACACGATGATAAAATACAAGATGGGCAATTTCCCACTTGCTCTGATTTGGTTTCCACCAAATCCTTTGGGACATATCTGCCTTTTAGGTTGCTAAATGTGTTACTTTGTCCACCAAGTATTTGCTAACTTTGTCTGTTTGCTGTTCGGTGCCAGACAAGAAGCATCTGCTGGAGCCAGCTGACTTTGATACGTGTCACAACTTCAGCCAGGCTTTAGTTTTTCATTTGTCTGTTTCTTGTTTTGCCACACTAACTCTCATGTCATGTCAGACTCTGCCACTCCCTCCTGCATTGCATTACCTGCTGGTTTGATTCACCTGGCCTGCCCCACCCCCATACTCACCCGCTCCTCATCAGCTACTCAGCCCCTCAGTAAATGTACCGGTCCTCTTCCCTCAGTTCTTTGCCAGATTGTCTAGTGTGTTCATCTAGCTCTTCAGGGCTCTGTCATTCTGACGCTGATCCTGATCCCGTCTGCTCGAGTGCTGACCTGCCTTTTCGGACTTTGGTCTTTCCCTTTTACCTGCTCCTTTTGGATTTGTTTGCTACGCTGATTGATCACCTGGTTTGACCTCCGCTTCTCATTAAACCCTCTTTCTGCACCTGAACTGTTTTCTGTGTCGTGCTATTGGGTTCTTGCCTGCCATTTTGTGAAACCTGACAATACAAGCTGTGAATCAGGTCGGTAAAGTTGCAGGTTGTAAAACCAAAACAATGAGCTGATAGATGCCAAAATGCTCAGTCGAGCAGAATGGAGCAGCAAAGCTGGGTGATAATTCTGTTATTAGCACAGCTTTAACAAGTAAAGAATATAACCTGTCAATGTGTCTGCATTGGCTTTGTGTATTCTTGTGTGTGTGTGCTCTTTGAGAACACCAGGCTTGAAAGCATTATCTGAAAAATAATCATCTCTCAACACTATCCAATTCATTTTGTAGCTTCTGTAAAAGAGACAAGCTGACTCGACCTCAAGCCTTTTTAAACCGCCGTCATTTTTCTTCTCTAATTGTGTGCTGCTGGTCAGCACTGGTAAGAAGTGATGTGTGCACAGCTGATTTTGGAACAACCCTTGTCACTTTTTCCCCTCGGGAGAAGCCTAACTGTGTCATTCTCGATCTCTCCAGACCTCTGCTGCATCGATATGAGCCCTGCTGGCTTTTTCCCTCTCTTGGCTGCAGCGGTGAGACATTTGGAAAAGATGTTTCTCCACTTTGGTTTCCACTGGCTTCAGTAGCAATATTATCGCTCCCTCTGCTTCTGCGCCGCTTCTTTCTTGCCCTATCTCTCCCGATGCCTCGCTTTCATTTTTCCTTTTTTTTTGTGTGTAAATTGATACTGCTGATGTGATGTGAAAGTCATGAATTTTCCCACTCGCCTTTGGGTATTCTTGCCTGACCTAGCAGATTTTTTATGACCTATATCAAGTTGTCAGCCTCGGCTGTCCACCATGCAGGATGCTTGCACTCTCTGGCCCATCTGTCTCTGTCCCTCTCTCTCGGTTAATCCTGCCTTCTTTCTTAGTTTTCATCAGATCTGAGCACTGTGGCATTAATCTGCCTCTACAGTAGGCAGCTTGTAGAACCACATGAATAAAGTAACCAAAATAACATTTTATATGTAGTTAATAAAATATCACTTTCTTTTATGAATACTGTATGAAAAGGTCTGCTTCATAAATGCTATCCAACTTTATTTTACTTTCATAGGCTATGACCCATATCTTTATGTTAATATACTTCGATTCTAAATGCAACAGAGCTGATGTTTTTGATGAAATTTTAATCTTCTGAACTGACCATACCATTTTGATTTATAACCTTCTGTTGTAACTACTATTTAGCATGACTGGGTGAAAACAACATCATTTAACTTTTCAAATGAAACAGTTTTGACCTCTATCAAGAAGAGGCAATAGAATTAAGATTTTCTAATATTTTTGAAGTGCCTCTGACTCTGATTCCATTAATTTTAAGGACTCTTGTGTCCACAGAGCAGCCAGTAACTCCACACAATGCCTGGCTGCTCCCTTGGCCTTTCCTCTCATTCCCTTATTTTCCTCTCTACTCTCTCTCTTCATTTTGCCATTAGTTCAATCACATTATTGGCATTTCTGCCAAGGCGCTGCACAAAATGCAGTTTCAAACACCAGTAATCAACAATTCCCTCTCTTTTCTTCCTCCTTGCCTCTTTTTTCTTCCCTTTCCATTCCAGACAATGGCTGGCGTGAACAGACAATGTACAGCTGTCATCTAACAACCCCCCCCCCCCCCCCGTCCCTTGACTCCACCTCCACTAACATCTGTTGTGTCCAGTCAGGATTTGGGCATGGTGGTGAGGGGGTGGACGCTGAGGTCAAACCAATCTC
Organism: Diplodus puntazzo; assembly: GCA_963678695.2. Classification (NCBI taxonomy): domain Eukaryota; kingdom Metazoa; phylum Chordata; class Actinopteri; order Spariformes; family Sparidae; genus Diplodus; species Diplodus puntazzo. Next base: position 15,153,806 of record OZ023159.1, read on the forward strand.
TATACAGATTGTAATGACTTCCTGTGTCCAATCCCCTCCACCCTCGCTTGTCTTCTTCTTCTCTCGCTCTTGGTGGAGCTCTCAGGGGGCTGCTGGGATGTCTGAACTCTGAATGGGTCTCTGTTACAGACAAGCTGTTGTCCAGCCAGATTCCCACCATCATTACCACAGAGGGCGAGCCTGAAAATAATATCTGTGCAGGCGAGCGTTCACACGAAACACTCATATCAGGTTCAAGTACAGAGTATAGATGCATGCATGATAAACTCAGGCGCACTTCCCTGCTTATAGACTCGTCACTGCTACAGACAGTGAGCCATATGGCCAGGACCGACAACATTAAGTATCACTATGTAGTAATGATGGTCAAGACAAGCAATTAAAGCTTCTTTAAACATGGATCAATTGGTATCAAACACACTGTCTCAGAACCCTCCCGGGATCGTCACAGGATGTTAGCAGCTTAAACACGCCACCGAAACTTAAGATGGAAGATCCCAGTGGAGCGTTTCCAAACACATGACTCACAGGCCCCATTTACACTTGTCATTTGAAGTGTTTGTGTACACAGTGGAAAATCCAGATGAGTTTTACGACACTCTGACTGGCACAATGAATTGTTAAATATATATTCTGTTACATCATGTAAAATGCACCATATGTGCTGTGCACTGGAGATCAGATTGGAGTCTTAAGCACTTAAAAATGTGGTCGAGTGAGTTTGCTATGATAGTCTATCTTCCTATGAGGCTACTGTTTAAACAGAAAACAGACATTTAAACTGTGATATGTAGGTGTCCCTCTACAGATGGCATCTGACATGGCCAATAAGAGCTGGTGTGTTTTCTAATATTTTCAACACCTGGTGAACGACAGGAATGGAAATTATAAAAGAGGTTGCACTGTGTCGCTTGAGGCCAGTTAGGACACTCTAACAAGGAACTAGCCTCTGTTCATGGCAAATCTGTTCGCAGTCCATCTTAAAGCTAATTTAAGATCCCGTTACTTCCGGAAAAACATTACAACCGTCACTGCCCTCTTCCATGCGTCCTTCATGTTCTAGAGCAATACAACTACTGAAGGGCGCCGCTTTGATCCAAATCGGTTTCCACTTTTCCTTCGCCACTGTCCAAATCACATTCAATTCCCGTCCAGTCTCCTCCCAGCTGTTTTGTATCAACTGTTTGTTTTTGTGCCCGGGCAAAATAACATCATCCAGATGTTACTTCTCACCAACTTTTGAAACTTTTTCCTGATGTCCTGTGATTGTGTCACGCTTAAACAATTGGCCACACCGCCGCCCACGACTACCGAAGGTACTGTCCCCCTCGGGCTGTAAGCTTTCAGAAAACGTGCGGAGATACGGTTGAAATAAAGACAGAGTACAGACAGAAGGCTCTGTCCACAGCCGTATGTGCATTTCACGTTGAGTATAAATGCCTTTAGTTTTTCTGGGCTACATGCAAATCAGGCTCATTCAGGAAGAGGTGGATAGGTACCTGAAGCTCTTTGGTAACCCGCAAAAAGTAGTGCAGCAGCTCAGTGCTATATCTGATAGTTGTAGAAATAGCTGAAGCTTTTTTTCTTTGTTGCTTTAATGACACAGAGAGCAGCGGCTAATTTTAGGGTAATTTCGTGTAACTTCATCTCCTGTTATCTCAAGGACGGAGGAGACAGGTCATGGATGTATTATGAAATTCTTTGCACGCTGGAAACTTCACGCTGCTGACTGACGTGGTGGGAGTAAAGATTACATCTGCATTGCGAAGAGATGGATTTACACTTTTTTAAGAATCTGGCTACGTCTCAAACCTCCTCCAGAGGTGATATAAGCAATCAGATTTCGATCTACTCTGAATGCTTCTTGGGTGCATTTATATTTTTGAGGTCAGATATAGTTATCCAATTTACCCATGATGCTAGAAGTGTTGGGGTGTAAATGGGGTCAAAGATTTTAAGCTGTTGTGAGGCAAAATAGAGCCAGCACCTGGGCTGAAGTTAAAAAAAGAAAGAAATGACTTGAACGAGTACCATGAGCATCATCAGAGTCAGTGTCTGTACTTGCGATGAAGGCAAATTCTCATTGATTAACTGAGTGAAGGTTATTCATCTAAGGTTACAAAAACATTCTCCTGGAAATAATTCTCTCATTCTTGTGATGAAAAACATTCTGCTAAGTTTGGATGCTAAAGAAAATAACTTTCTGATCAGTTATAGATAAACGATAAGCAACATCTTCAATAGTTTCAGGCTTAAATTGACAACATCAATAGTTTCGTTGCATTCTTTTTTAAGCCCTACTGTCTCTGAATATAGATATGGACACTGATAATGTCAGAGTAAACATAATGGGACCCAAATGTAAGACACACAAGCCGGCAGGTGAGGAACAAAAAGTGAGCTTTACTGCGAGCTGTAATCAAATCCAAATAATAGAAAAGTAAACCAAGAAAGCCAAACAAAGTTATAACCAAGAGAAGCAAAGACACGACGGGGGGAGATGAACCCGAAGACACAGGAGCGGAGCAGGATGGAAAACTCAACTGAGAAACTGACATTGACTGAAAAACACTGAAAAAACGGGCAGAAGACATCAGAATAAACAGAAAACACACACACACACACACACACACACACACACACACACACACACACACACAATGAAAGTAAAATGACAGGAACATGACAGATAAGGATCATTTATTTGGTTGAATAGATACGAACACAGATACACACAGTAGTGTACTCGCTCATCCCCTGAAATGAATGTGAGCACTGGATTGATGATTGGCAAGTCTTCACATTCAGCTAAGCAGAACTGGCCCATCCATTAGTGATACAATCTCACCAACTCGAGACATTCAGACATCAAGGCTGGGTTTGTTGTAATCATCTGAAATTATTTTGGGCGTGTTCAAATGTCTGTCTTAAGTTACAGCATACAAATTACAGTTAGGCCGAATTTCAACATTGCTATTTTTATAATTACATTAGCGTTCCGTCTTGAGGGACGGCATGTTTGACAGTCAGTCAGCCCACTGTCATGGCTCAGACTGAAATATCTTGGCAGCTGTTGGATTGCCTCGAGTTTGGTACGGATATCCAAGATCTTGAGAGGATGACCTCCTTGGTGAGGCCCTCTAGTGGAACAGAACTTGAACCTATCAAGTGAAATAGCTCAACATTTACTGGACTGGTGCAGTGCCCATTCAAAAACGTGTTGCTCTGCACAGATTATCTGGCAATGTGAGGGGTTAACACATCCAGTCTTCAGCCTCCAGAAATGCACACAGATTCATTAGGGCCGCCCAGATACAATGAAATATGTTTGATTTCAAATCTGGATTATCACATCAGTACTTCCCCATGTAGGACCACAACAACCAACAAGAGAGGCACCCTGGAGTAACTAACAGGGCTGCTAAGCATTGGTAAGCATTCTAGCCCGTGAAGCTTACGTTAGCTAGCATGCTAGTGTTGACAGAAAACCCAGATTCGTTTAACCTGCTTTCATTCTTTCCTCAGTGCAACGTGAGAGTCTCTCTCCAGACAGACACAATTCGAGTTCAAAATCACTGAGGACTTGCAAAGTCCTGCAGTGAGTGTCCAGCTTCAGTCTGCAGAGCCTTGAAGCCAGAGTGCTGTAGCAACACAACCGCTGCTGTACGGAGTGGTGTTCGCTGTTTATTCAAAATGTATTAAAGTCGACTGTGTCATGTGTCCAGATTGCGCTACATATTTACACGGCACTTGCTTGTGTCCTCAGCAACAAACCTGCCAAGTGTGAAGTAAATCGGATCAGCGAGGATTCCTCGCTTTAAAGTTAGATGGAATGGCACACAATTTGGTACAGGTATTCATTTCTCTCAGAGGAGGAAAGCCAGCGCCTTGATGATCCACTGACTTATCTTCATCAGCTGGCTCACAGTTTTGGACATATCTCTGTATCTCTGTCTTATGACCACATACATGCAAAACGGATGACATACATAACCCAATGTGTATGATTATGTACAAAAGATGTAAATGGTTACAAAGATGCATTTAGCAATAATGTGATGTTAACCAGCCTGTATAGTGACAATAATGAGCAAAAATAATAGTCAGTTTTCATTGTAGAGACAGGAAAATAAAACACCTGCTAATTATCCAGAAAATGACTCTTGTTTGGAAATACACACAAGTATTTCCAGAGATATCCTCAGATTACCCAAAACTGTTTATGTGAACAGAATGAATCCACGGCAGGGGGAGGGGGGCAGTTTTTACATACGCCCAAGTTAGCATCAAATCTGTTCATCCGAATGTTTCACGAATGAGGCCCAACAAACAGTCTACATATCCAGGATCAACACCTTACCAATCTGCTCCCATGGCATTGCCTCTGTCAGAGAGCGGGTGTTTTAGCTGAACTGCCATCTAATTAAGGGAGAAATGAGTGCGCCACAGGGTTCTGGCTTGACTTTGAACATTATCATCTCTCTTGCAGATACCCTTGGTTGCCTGTTCTCCTCTTGGTGCCTCATCTTTAGTTGTAGCGATGCATGATCCCCCCATTTGTCTGTCTGGCTAATCAGCCAGGCCATTCACGTGGAGATGGCAGCAATCCACCAAGGCAACCCAGGAAGGGCGACCCGCTCATTACCATGACTCTTTCTTAATCAATCCCTCCTCCACGTCCTTCCTTTTTTTTTTTTAACAGTGCTTTACTCTCTTATAGGGCTGCCTTTTTTTTTTACTTTGTGTTCCTTCGCTTCATTTTCATTCTTCCTTTGGCTCCATTTCTCTGTCTGGCTGAAAACCACCGAGGACCTGCCAGTTCTTGAAGCCATTCGGCTGCATCTTATGTGCCTGCCTCCGAGTCCCAGTTTGGTGGGGGTGAAGCAGAGGACACGTGTTACATTTGAGTTAACAGGCAACGCTGGCGGGACGCGTCGCCATGGGCCCTTTCTGCCGAGCAGCCGCGATTGCTTAAGCAGAACTTTAACAATGAATGATTGGTGACAACATGGAAATGTTGCTGCTGTGGATACTGGTTAGCCAGCTGTGAGGGCTGGCCGTTAAGTGGTGCCGCTGCCTCACGTCTGCCGCTGCAGCGAACTGCTATTAGCATGAAAAAAAAAAAATGCTTCGGCTGCTTCTGCTTATGGTGACTTGGGGAGGATGTGCATGTGAGGCCTGTTGAGTCAAACTTTATGATGCTTTGAAGAGGCCTGAAGGGTCAAAGGGTCAAACACACACATGTTCATGAATACAGCTTTGCAACCATGTCCAACTTGCCACTGTGTGTGTATGTGTGTGTCTGGGCACAGCTGCACGGTGTCGCCTGAGGCCTGCAGGCTAACAGCCATGACTGTCAGAGAAAGCCATGTTGTCTGACATGTGCTCCTCTGTGACGGACTGTACAGTACATTCATATTTCTGTGCACATGTAAAATGATGTATGAGGGATGGATATCAGCCTCTTTTTATGGTAGAAGTTAGCAGTCAGTGTGCAAGCATGAGCAGCGACAATGAAACAAATGTGATGGTTGTTTTCTCCCACGCATGGCTAGTCTATGGCCTACACCTGCATTAAAGAGGGACTAGACCCCAGAGGTTTGGCTGGACATTGTCCCGCGGCCTCCCTAAAATTAGTCCCACGCTAATGTGTCCACGCTCACAAAGGTTGAAACCACCACCGCTCAATCTGAAAGTCAGATCATAAACGTGCATTGTGAATGTGATGTGACACATTTTATAGCAATGTCAACATGGTGCGTCTGTCAAGCGTTTATCCTGGCAGGCACGAGGCATTTTAATCTACTCATTCACTTGATTCGACTCAGTCGCTGCCTCCTCAACTATGGTCTGCAATTTTAGACGGGGGCGGGGACGCAGGCTTCATAGAGGGCAGTGGTCTTTGCATATTCATAAAAACAATAAGTAGAATTCAAATGCTTGGCACTAAATGTCAATATATGGATCCATATACAATGCATTTCAGCTGAACAAAGTGGTTTGAGGGTTTACTTAAAAATGAGATTACCTTTTTCAGGTCAAAAGATATTTGGTTATTTGTTGTGAGCCCATTCCAAAGGTGGAGCAGTGATTCTGGAGAAATACAGTCGATTGTTGAGTTTCATATTCCAGGTTGTTAAATCAGCTTTCTTTCTCCAGAATAACTTAGTCAACTTTAATGAGAAGAGGAATCTTTATTTATCACATACAGAGTATATTATAGTGTCTCTGGATGTCACTGATGCCAGATGACCACTGACCATGTAATAAGCCTCATACATGTTTTGATACTGGGGAGACTGGATCATCTGGGGGAAAGGAGGGATTGTTGACCTGGATGACTGAGAACCTTCATCAACAATTCAAATTGTGCTTAGAGGGAATTATTTTCACTTATCATAACCAGAGAGTTTTAACATGTGGGACTTTTCACATTCATTGATACTCCTGAACCACCAACCATGGACAAAATAAATAATGGTTTCAAACATATTTTTCAAATTGTGGATGTTGGTATATGCTGACAGAGGAGGCTAAATAATAGTGGTCAACACAGGTAACAAGTTACAATAGCGTCTTCAGTCTTAGGCCTTTGGTTCTCTGTTTCCCTGAAAAGTCAGCACTGTCAAGACAGTTTGCCAAATCCACTGATTAAAGCTGTTCCTGGGAAATTATTTGATATTGTTCAATTTGATTGTTTACCAGGAATATCTGAGTGCAATAATAAGAATCTAATTGAGCACATTTTGGTATATTCTCACTATATTTTACACCACCATCAAGTCATCAAAGAGACTTTCCCACCCCGTCATGAATCAGTGGAAAACACTTCCTCCCAGTTCCTTCCAACTCTGTCTCTCTCTATCTCAGTTCATCCTTAAGCAGCTGGTGGACACGGCCAACGACATGCACGCCAAAGGACTCTTTCACCAGGATAGCAAACTAGAAAACGCTTTGGTTCAGTTTTGACCTGGTGAACCGAGAGTGCGAATAATTGACTTTGCATGTGTCTGGAGAGAGACCCTATGGAGTGAGCTACTCTAGAGGAGCTACAGCTCTACCCTGCCATCAGAAAGCTCAGCGGTACACCTGCTGCAGGCCTGATTCATATATAAGACAGTCAGGTAGGTTCCTCATTTTCACAGTCAGGACATCACCACACGTAATCTACAGAGCGCAGGAAACACTGTTCTCTACTGCCAGGTCTGCGCTCAGCATCCTGTTGACTCTGTTTGTCTCCCTGCTGATCATGGACCGGAGCCCACCTCACTTCTGTGTGCTGTGTGTCCTGCAGGATACTTCCCCTGACAAATCTTCATTCGGAGGAACCTGGACAATAAAGACAAAATTAACAAAAGAGAAAGTTACCGACCCGGACTCATTATCTGTTGAGCCCCCAGCTGTCTCTGCAGGGATCTCTCTTCGAATTGCCTCTTCCGAGGTTACCTACCAATTTCCACATGACCTCAGGATTTTGAGTTTGATTTTTTCCTCGTCTTCATAAAGAGCTTGGGCTGGGTCATGAACCAAAGCTGATTATGGACTGTATATGACAACGCTGCATCTGATGTTGGACCGATTAAATGAATGGAACTCTCTTTTACTTGGTTTATCCATTCTTTTTATGTCAGACAAGTTCAAAGCGTATTATTCATATCATGTGTACCATGTGGAGCATGTGTTGCAAACAGAAGTGCGTTGTGAATGTGAAGAATCTCTGTGTGATTCACTCTGAGAGGGAGAAATGTGATATTGCAGACATAGCACCTGACTCATCTCCTTAAGAATCAGCCCAAAAGGTTTTCTGATGGAACCCTCAAAATATATGAGGTGTCCCTCAGAGCAATCCCACTGGCAAAACATGTAAAAATAAAGACTTGAAAAAATACAAAATAAGCAACCCTAAGCTGGATGTTGAAAGAGGTAGTTCAATGACATCATGGGAAACTTCACAAACAGAACAGATAAATGTCTCCTGCAAAAAGTCCAAAAATATAGACATGTTTAACAGCTGAATATTAACATTTTACATAAGTCTTCCCAGACTTTTTGAGCGTATCATTCTAAACACAAGGCTGAAAGGACGAACCACAAGTCATCAACTCACTTGTAACTGCTTTAAATAAAATACATCCAATATACATGAAATAACATAAAATTAAACTATCCAACATGTAAACATGTGTATGTAAACGTATTTGTAACTGTAAAATTATAGTTTTTGCCAGGAAAACAAACAGCATCATATATATTAACCCTGTTATTCCTTCACTATGTGCTTTGGTTGGGTCAGCACGTGTATACCAGGACTTGTCTCCATGCCAACCATACACAGACAGCTTGGTCACTCACTGCTACGAGCGCAATTTTTAACTTTTTTAATTTGTTTTTGGAGCAGTTCGCATATTGACATTTTGCCGGCTGTAGTAGCCTCTAGATTGCACGAAAATGGCGTGTTCCAAGTTCACTGCTAAAAGAAAAGTGGACAGTGGAATGGACTGAAAAATGTGCATTCATTCTCCCTCCAACCAGCACAGACCCATGTGCTTAATATGCCAGGAGACTATAGCTGTGATGAAGATTTCCAATTTGAAACGGCATTATGAGAGAAGCATAGGAATTTTGAAGAGACATTTCCTCAAAATTCAGAGGTAAGAACAACAAAATTAAATGCACTGAAATCGTCATATCAAGTTGCAAGCAGGATTCTTGTCACATCTATGACACAACAAAAAGCAACAGAGTGCTCACTTAGAGACTTAGAAACTTTGTTTTATTCAACTATTTTAATTTGTCAAAATGGAAATGACATTTTATTTTAGTTTGTATCTTTGTTGTTGTTTTGAATGAAAAGGACATTTTGTTTTGAATATATATATATATATATATATATATATATATATATATATATATATATATATATATATATATATAGTATTACATATAATAATATTATAATATATATATATAACATTATGCAGTATAATTGCATGTGGCCTGACTGACCTCAATACATGGACCTTTGAGTCATTGAAAAAAATCTTTGTGGCCTTTTAAGATTTGTATTTCAGTACCCTTGATATATATGTATATATGTATGTATGTGTACATTCTTCTTCTTCATCTTCCTGACGAAAAGTGTTTCCATTTTGCAAAAAGAAACACCTTCAGCAAACCTTGCATCTTTTGGTGAAATTGAGGATGACTGATAAGGCTAAATTGAAAAAAAACTGAACCTTTTCTCTTCAAAATGCACACAAAGGAAAAACGCTATTAGTATCTTGTTCGGAATTTGTCAGAAGGAAAGTAATTATGCCAGAGAACAGGCATTTTATTCACTGAGCAACCTCCCATAAGTCTTAGCTCATTTGTCCCCGTGTTATTTAGGTGCAGGAAGGTTGAGGATTAATCTCAGCCTGCTCCGTCAAGGCCTTCTCGCCATTCTTCACAGGTGAACAAGAATCTGGTAAGGCTTTTTTTGCTTTGTTGCTAATGTAAATGCTCGGGATGTTTTTCTCGCAGAAACAGTGCCAGAATGTGATTACAAGAGAAAACACATCTGTCATTCATGGGCGCTCTCTTGTGGAAAATAGCGCTGCAAGTAAACAAACAGGTATGTAGCTGCACAGCTAAGAAATGCCCCCAAAAATTGAGCGTTTGTCAGTGGGTGTGTCTGCGACGCCTGACAGGTGTGTGTATGTATGTGCTAAGCGGGCTGTCAGAGTGGGCAGGCAGCGGTGGCGGCAGCAGAATAGAATAGACTCGGCTGTTTACTCTGGGGAAAAAAAGGGGACTGAGAAGTGTTGAGGATGGATAAGCAGCCGTCTCTTTAATTCCTCGCTGTGGATGTGTGTTTGCCTCTCTGAAACTTGTTGTCAGAAGCCTCTCTTAACCGCCCCTCTGGCCAGCCATGACTTTGTAATGTCAGAGGAGGAGAGAGAGAGAAGAAGGAGATTACAGGAAAAAAAAAAGGAGCGACGAGAGGAGGGTAGATGGTAAGAGGGGGGTGAGGGAAGACGGGATGGAAAGAGAAGGAGTGTGGGGGACGAGACAAAAGGGGAAGCTGTGGAGATGTTTTGGGAGAGGCCCTTTGCACAAGTATCAGTACTGTTCATCCCTATGAGCAGTTAAAGTGTAAAGGGGGATTAGAGAAGGCAGAAAACTAGGTTGGAGGATGAGTACTGAATTAGAACAGGACCCCTGAGAAGGAGGAGAGAGAGAGACAAGAGAGGGGAGGTGGGGAGGAGGAGGAGGAGGAGAAAAGGGGAGACATGGAGCAAGACAAAAATAGAAGACAGGAAAAGACATAAGTCAGCTAGGCGGAAGAGGAAAGACAGAAATAGAGGAGGGGGGGAGGGCAGATGAATGGAGGGAGAGGGGGTGGGAGGACAGAGGGGAGGCAGCGGTGTGAGTGATGAGGAAGGTGAAGAGGGAGGGAGAGAGAAGTAGCTAACTGTTACATGACACACAGATGTGAAATGAGTTATAGCCCCGAGACGTGGATTATACAGTCCCCAATGTGTGTGTGTGTGTGTGTGTGTGTGTGTGTGTGTGTGTGTGTGTGTGTGTGTGTGTGTGTGTGTGTGTGTGTGTGTGTGGGTGTCTATGATACATGTTGTGAGAATGAAGTTCACACAGTCACCTTATGTTTGAGGACAAAAAGCTGGGCCACACTACAGGCTGTATAAAATGGGTTCTTGGTCAGATCCAATCACATCCCTCCCAGCTCCACCCCTCTCCAAATATGGTCACTTCTGGCTCCACAAACCCAATGTGGCAACGGCAAAATAGTTGGGTATGGGTGACGTCATAGCAGGGATCTACATTTGGTCCACCACACACAGGCAAACTATTCTTTGTAAATTAAGAAAAATATGGTTAAAGACTTGGTTTCTGGTTAAAGGACTATTCCACCAATTTAACCCGGAGGAGGAAGCTTTCTTAAGTCAGACAACAAACCCTCATGATTTCAGCTGAGTTTACCAGCTTGAGACTTAGACCAGACATTAAAATAAAGACATCCCGGAGCCTCTGCCGCTTTCATTTTTGACCAGTCTTTGTCAAACTTGTGCGCCTATCATCTCGTCGCTGTCAAACTTTTAAAACCACTCTTCTTGTTGCCGCTGTCGGATTTCATTTCAGCATGAGGCCATTTACCTCCAGTTTCATCAGAAACCAGCTGTCCAGTGGGTCCCTCCAGTGAGCTGATATCAATCCCACTCCACGTCACATTCATCCAGAACCCAAGATTCAGATTATCTTCAAAATCACTCCTGGTTTAAAATTGGCAACATAATTAAAAATGGTAAATGTATGGTTAAATAAAACATCAGTTAATAGTTACGAGGTTTATAAACACCAGTTGCAACTAAACAATATACAAATGCTTAATAAATGGTTTATAAAACATCCAATTGGTTGTTAACAGTGAAATAACTATACATTTAATTAACCTAAAAATGTACCATTAATTAATGGTGGTCATTAACAAGTGTTACCTAAAATTTAGTGGACACATTTTATTGTTACTATTGTTAATTTAGGCACTGTATTTGTGTATATAATTCCTATTGTGGACCAAAAAAACTCCCTGATGATTCAAAATGATAATGATGATTTACTTATGTAAAGAATAAGTATCCAAAATCAAATTTTCACTGGGAGCTGCTGAATGTGTCCTTATAGTGAGTAGTGCATGAGCGAGAGAGGAAGTCGTTTTTTGCACACAATAACTAATCTGAGATTTCCATTGGACTCAGCTCCTGCTGCACATGTTGCCGACTTCAATTTCTAACTGCGGTGAAAATCACATCCAGGCTACAGATGGGACTCTATCCGTGGTATCCATGGTCACACACTTGTTGCATACTATTGGTGGCTGTCTTTCTTGTTTCTGTTACTCTGTAGGCTAATTATTTGGTTGATGTTGCGTTGATGTTGATGACTACATATATAAATGTATTTGTGTGAACATCTACTAAAACACTTGTGCCCTTTAACTGTTATAAATGAGTGTATTTGTCACAGAGAAATGTTCCAGAGGATGAAAAGAAAAACATGCCGTGCAGCTGCCTGGTCAGAATGCTGGCAAATCAAGCACTGGCTTTACATTATGTTCATGGTCAAGGTCTTGAGTGGTCTTGTATATGTGTGTATGGAGTGCAGAGAGGAAGGAGCGATGTGAACATAGGTAGTAGAGCCGCAGTGTGTCTGAAATAGCTGGCGTGTGAATGTGAGTGTGTGAAACACAGAGAGTGGCCCTTTGCAGCACAAAGCGCAGCGCTCTCGCCTTTCAAAGCCATTAACTGACGGTGAAAGACAAAGTCAAACTGGGATAGTTTGCTGCAGAGCACACTGAAAAATGAATACAAATTATGATTTTGAGAGAAGGCAGAGAATCTTTCCTTACACACTTCCACAGACAGAGGGGTCTACGTTCTCCTGATGTCATGTTAAACAAAGAGAACAGCCAAAAATAAAACTGCCGGTTGCCGATGTGGTGATCGTCAAGCAGCGGAGGATATGAAGTAGGATGTAAAACGTTTTCGTGCTGCAGGATAAGCTCGAAGTTCAATTTCACTGACCAAGAAATGATTCAAATCGGAGGAACTGAACGCAGGTAGCAAATAGTTTGATGTGTGCTTGACAGCCAGCCTGACTGGTGAGGCAGCACCTGCAATTTTCTAAGCCAGTCAGTCATTAACGCCAAGAAAATGTTAAATGGGTGACAGGATATGAAAAATATGATATATTACACGATAGCATAACACGAGCCCAGCCAACAAACCAGCAGCTGATATCAATATCAATATTTTGAATGTAGAAAAATCTGATGTAAATATCAGGACTGATCAGAGTTTTGGCAGCTATTCTAGATTCAGTAAAAAAAAAATGCTTATTAGTCTTAGCCACATTTTAGGCAATGCCGTGTGCACAGCTGCCATTCTGCTTTTTCTGCAACACAAGTCAGTGAAAACAGATTGAGCGCAATAACAAGCTGCTCTTATAAACAAACTTGCAGACTGTAAATGTACAGCAACAACATGTGATGATGCGTCCTTCTGCATTATTGTTGGACCCCCAGAAATGTGTTTTGGTTCCTCAATCCTCCCTATTTTTGAGGTCTCAAGGTTGACAGGTATTCATAGTGGTGATGTATTTCCACAGGGTTTCAGCTTGACCGCCGCTTTTATTGGCATCTGCTCAACAAGTCAATATGTTTGCAGCTGCTGCTTACTGAAAACTTTTATTACATTTCTGTCTAATTGATCTTCACAATTATGTAGACTACTAGCCCATGAATGGCCTCAGACTCTTATCTAATTGAAGTGTGTAGCCTAATGTGGATCAATCTGAGGGTGTCTAGGGGAAACCAGCTGAGAAGCTCTTTTCAAGAGGAGATGGCTGGACATATAGCACTTGCCTTTTCCTTTGACTATAACTCTCCAGATGAAATACCCTCAGGCTGTATACCTAGTGTATTTGTAGTGGTGAGGTAAAAAAGACCTTGATGAAAAATCAATAAATCATTCCTAAACTCTTGAACTTGTAAAATGTCTGCATTTAATAGTGTGTCTATGGGCAAAGTTTATAGTATCTTAAAAATACAATTCCTTCCACAGTAGTGGCTTCTAAGAGTGATTATTGGCTTATTTTTCCTTTTTTCTTATAAGGCAATTGGAAATAAAAAGTTGTCTAAGAAAAATATATCACGGTTGCACACAGAACTACAGCTGAGTTGGAGAATACTGCAGTCTGCAAACTCCAGGAAACCACACAGATAGAGATAGAGGAACACACACGCACACATGCACGCAGGCAGGCAGGCAGGCAGGCACACACACACAAAGAAATCACAAGTCTTTCCTTTTTCCAAAAGAAACTGGCAACATGACAACAAAGAAGTAAAAGGAAACAAATAATGAGAATGCTGCTGGATTTACTTGATGAAATGCCAAAATGTACAATCACTGCAGCAAAGTAACTCCCTGCCACCACAGACTGAGAGACTTGAGAGAAGCTGAAGGGTGGTCTGTTTTTTTCTCATTTTAATAATGCATATTTAACTTAAGCATTGTTTTCCAAATTCAGCATTTCTATATTATGTTGTTTTGTTTCTGCTCTGTTTATTGTCCTTATCCTTTGTCTCGCGTGCTTTTGGAAATCTCAACTTTCTTTGTTGACCCCCCCTGCCAAATTTAATCATCCAAATGAATGCAATTAAAATGATTATGGAACTCAAATGGACTGGAGTCAATTTGGCTGCGAGATTGGAAGAAGGGAGAGGAGCAGAGATAAACCGTGAAATGCTGCACAGAAATAGAAAACCTAAAGAGAGGGGAAAAGCTCCATAATGACTGCTGGCGATGGTGTTTAGGGGGCAATACCCTATTTTTGGTCCTCGCGCCGTGAAAGCCGAGCCGTGTTGTCACCCTCAACAGACGAGTCAGTGTGTGAAATTGACCCTGCCCTGCCTTAAGCACATGAAGACACAACCACTTCTGAGGCGTTACCATCCATCATTAGGGAAACGGTCGTAATGGTGATTGACGGTTACACTCGGGGGACTTCCCAAACATTCAAAGGCTGCACATTGTGTATGTCTCTGAAGCTGTTTCTCGCATTGTTTAGCATATATTAGACATTCTCCATGTGAGTCTTTAGAAGATGATCTCACCCGGAGCACCTTTAAATAACTTAGCAGGCAGGGCAGCGGTGCCTCTCCGGCACAGTAAAAAGTTTTGTATCTCTGTTGATGGCATCTCTGTTTCTTTGGCTCATCAGTTTAGAGAGACATGACAAAAGTTATGAGTCATCACTGCGACTACGTGGCCTTTGGTTGACCTGACCTGCTTGGCTGCAGGAGATCCTCCATTTGTAATGAAAAGTCAGAAAAAAGTGGTAAGTTCAGTAGTCAGCAGTCATGACAGCATTATTCATCCGCCCAGTCTTAAGCTTTAGATTTCTCTTTGAGCTTTCTGCGGGGTTGTCTATCATTTGAAGGTTGCGCTATGGTGCAAGCGCTGATACAATATCCTGTCTGTAGTCTTGAGGTCAATGGGCCGTCCTTTTATTTTTATTTGTCAATGCCTTACCTTCAGGAGTTTAAACCACCACCATCTCATCATTCTTTCATTAAAAGTCTCAAACTCGGGGTAAACACTCGCCTGTTTTCTTTTCGAGAGTTATGTGTGTAGAAGAGAAGATGGATGCCACTCTTAGGTGTGCATGCTTAATATTGACAGCGGCCATTTTTTAGCTGCTTAGGTCTGCACAAAAGACAAAAACGGGGGAAGCGGTGAGCACGACTCTCGTATGCGAGCAAAGTGTAACTACCAGCACCTCTACAGCTAAAGTACAAGCAGTGTATGAAGTTCTTACTTCTTCAGTGGCAGTTTTTGTTATGTACTTGTTGTTTATACAGTTTTTGTACAGGTTAAACGCATGAAATATGAGTTATGTGGTGAGTGTTAGATGCATTATTTCAATGTTTTACAGAGCCAGGCTGGCTGTATCCCTATTTCCAGTATTTCTGTTGGCTGATCAGTTTGTTTCCATAATTACTTTTTGTTTAGTCAGTGTCTTTGTTAGTTCTCCTTTTTCTGCAGCTGCTAAACAGCCTCACCCGCAGCATCAGGTTTTGACAAGACTTAAAAGTATATACTCTGTGTGCACGTTCCTCTATGTCACCTTAGGGCTTAGGTCGACGAGGTCCATTTCCTCGGATCTCCAGACATGTGACACTGTTGCTGCGACTGTGTGTCTGATCGACCTGATTGCTGGCCTGACCTCAATCTCCTCACCATCATCACAGCATGGTGCAACAATTCCATAATGAAGGCCCAGTCTTTTCGACAACGCATTAATTTAGTCAGTGTTGGTGAGACAATGCTATTTCAGGCCACTGCCAGATAAACACTGCAGCAGGTTGCATAAGGATGGTGAGGTCACGGTACAGGCGGACTCAGCTAATAGGGCAAACATAGCTGCACGGCTAACTAAGCTAATTAGCTCATGGGAGCGAGTCACCCATTTTATTCGGTGCTACCTTCAGTGGTAGTTTATTTTAAAAACACAGCTTTCAACACAGAGCACGTGAAGTGCATTTCAATTTTTTCTTTTCATTAATGGATCTATTAATCATTGCCTTGAAGGAGAGAGGGGCAGTGGATGGAGAGGTGTGCAACGACACAGCTGATTAATATTATAGGAATCACTGAAGCGTCTGAGTGACCCAACTCTCTGCTGCTCTGGCAACTGCTACCATGGCAGCCGCGCATTGATAAATGATAGATGCACAATGCTGATGGGGTGCTGATGTGATGACATTAGATATACAAAGATGCACAAACGTAAAGGTGAATCAGTCTGTCATTCCTTCTCTTTGAGTCTACAAATACACTCAGACCCTCTTGGGGACTGGCAGACAACTCTGTTGGGTCTATGTTCCAATCACTGGCTGTCAGTTTGACGAATAGCACAGGGAGTTGTTATAAGTAGCCCCCAGAGCCTGACTGATCAGAGGTCAGTTGTGCATTAGACTCTTGGTGATCAAGACTTAGATTTGAGTAGCATGAGTTGATCCTGGGTCCATCCCTCAAGGGGGAGGCTGATGCACCAAACTGTCTCTCAGCTCTACTGTTGCATTTCAGTTTGCCTTATCCTCCACTGCGTGAAGCAGAATCACAAACTCTGACTGTGTTCATGCATACCGATACTCTTGTGGTGTTATTCATTTAGGTGTCGGAGCACAAAAACAGGCATCAACCTAACATCTAGGAACGAGACGCAAGGAGGATAGAATCGACAGCCAAACTCTTGTACATGTTGACATTGCATTAAAAGCAAAATGGCACAATCTGAACCCGCTGACACGCTGACTGATTGATTTCCAGAAAAAGACATTCTAGGGTGAAAGTATTTGTGCCAGCCTGGAGGTTTTTTTTGGCAGGACTGCTGTGTAAATCATGCAAATAATGATGACCTTAAGAGAGCAGGTTAAAGTGTACTCGATGCTGCCTTCTAACTAATTTCATCAAACTGATGCAGTAGATTCCGAGCAGACGGCTGAACATTTTTTTTCAAAAGAAATACTAAAATCCTGTCGGCATTTATTGCTTAATTAGCTTTCAGTCTGTGGAAACAGAGTGTGTGTGACAACATAACCTTGGTGATGTCATGAGCGTTATCTTTGTTTGGTTTTGAGAGTTGCTATTTTTAACCAAAGTCAGTATTTCAAACTGAAGATATGGCGCTTGACGTAAGTGCCTATTCAGGAGGCAGTTACGGTATAATTAAAGGCATCGTTGAGTTGTATTATGGGAATTGTTTTGGTGTGGAGCTCTGACCATGTTGGGATTAAAAGTCCGGGTATATCTACCGTTGCTGCTTCAATTTTCAATTTTGTCTCTTTTAATCTGTATATATCCAAGCTGATAGCTGAATACATTCAAAATGAGTTTGGCATATGTGTACAATCATCAGGCTAATATTTGAAGGAAAGCTGGCATATTTGAAGATGCAATGATAAATATGAGCATCTTTTTTTGCTCACTATGTTAAATTGTGGCTTGTCACGCTCATTTTCGCAGTGCGTCATATCAGCAGAAACCCAACAGTACTGTAATCCTCGATAAATCCAGGTGCTGAGAGGATTAGAGTAAATAAATAGGTTAAACTATTCATCATGAAAAGGTAACATTAGAATTCATTACATTACATATCATGTTTTAAATACAATGTAATGCAAATATATTAATACATTGAAACACAAGACTCATTTGCATTTTACATACAGTTACTTTCATGGCTCATCATATAGCAGAGGGTGCATAAAAAAGTTTACAGAAATTCAAAAGAGGTTGCATGTGTTATTTGTGTTACTGTTCTTCCTTATTTAAAAACTTTGATATTGTAGGTACGAGTCCTGCAGGACAAACAAGGCAAGATGAAAGTGAAAAGACTTCTATGAAAATAAGAGAGAACAATTCTAAATGAATTAAAGAACAAGCAGACTTTAATAATTAATAAAACAATAGTGGTACAATAAGACTTTAATTAACAGCTACTAGTCTGATCTCTCTTTAGTTTTTTTGTGTATTCGAATGTAAAAGAAGAAATTTCCCTGACAAGATTGATGGGTTCAGTGGGTGGAGTGCTTGTGAGATGGCTTTGTATTTTATCGCGCATTTAACAGTGTTAAGTGTTTTAACAAAACTCAAATTCAAACCCTCGGCCTTTGATGGTTCCAGATGACTTGGTGATGAAGAACCTGTGATCCAAATGGTTATTCTTGGTTACAAGGAAGTGTTTTAATAAAAACAAACAATAAAAATGTGAAAAAAATAAATATGATATAAGGAAGTAACAGTAACAGGGTTAGTTTAAGTGAACATGCTGAATATTCTGTAAAAGCATCAACAGTCATACTGAGGCTGATCTGGATGAGAGTAAAAACCATTACATAATTAAAAAGACTGATATTTTTTTCGATTCAATTTGTCAAGTTTTATTAAAACAAATTGAGCAAGAGAATAGAAAATACAGTTTAGTTACAGTGTGGTTAAATATATGAATGAACTGTCCCAATTTTAATTGAATCAAATGCTCTGGCAAACAGGAAAGTTGGATTTACCACTGAGATTAGGAGCAAACTGCAAGTTTGCTGGGAGTTTCTCCAAAAATGTGGTGCATAAAAATGGAATCCTGCTTCTACATGTTTTTGTGAATCACTAGTATTAGTTTTCTGCTCAGTGAGCCACTCCATGGCAGAGAGTTAGGGATGGACAGCCAGGTTGAACAAGCACTTTAATTCAGACTGCTGTTCTTGTTCAGTATGAAACCAAAAGTCAATTTACAGTTCTTATAACTTACTAACGTAGTGAGGTTATGCCAACCACACAATGTAATGCAAGTTATTTATGTAACATTGGTATGTTTGTAACCAAATTGATATTCAAAGAATGATGAACACTAACCAAGTATTTTCATTGCCTAAACCTAAGCAAATTGCAACCATGTAATGATGATCCGGTTGCTGCAATGGTCATGTGGTTTATGGATTCACTGCCAGTGACCCTATTTAGTCGCTTTCATATGAGGTCGTGTTGCATTTACAGGGCCCATGAATGAATAACCACATCATTGTAACATTTCGATGAATTCCATACAATTTGCGGTGACCCTGAGTTTATGCAATTTTAACAAGAAGAGACCTCCATATTTAAAGCACTGTTGATAACACGTAGATTAGTTTTTTGGCATTACGTCCTCTGGGTTTAATGCCGATTACGGGGATGAATCCTATAATCCTTCAGCCATATTACCCCTCAGCTGGACTGCCCTCGTGCTGATGCTGAATGGAGGCTTAATGCTGTTGGTGCTCGCATGAGTATCAGGAGCTACAGGTGCAGCTAATTAGGTTAACAACAAGCACACTGATTAGTGATTAGCTCCTTAGTGAGTAAGAAAGAGGAGTTTTAGGTTAGACTTGAGTGGCTTAAGTGAACCAGGAGGGAGTTGCCTCTTGAACTTCAAGCTGATGAATCTGAAAAATCTAGGTGTGTGACTTTCGTTCATCATCACACCAATTATCATCTCTGTAGTGATTAGTGAGATAAAAAAAAACGCTTTAATCTGATTATAATTCTCACACTGCTGCTCCTAGAAGCATTTTGAATGCAATTCATTGAATGTAGGTTCACAGCAGCAGACATATATCCTAAAGCTCGTGGTGATACTGCATTGGAATAAACCACTTAAATGGAAACTTTTATCTTGCTGTGGATAAGTACAAAGTTTTCTTCGATGTGATCCACAGTTCAGGTTACTGTGCATTTCAAACACAGTATGAGCTCATACAGAGTGTAACAGGCTGGACACAATGGCTGCCTGTGTACGGAATGGTGGCTGAGTTGCTGAGCAGCTGCTGCAGCGCGGCTCCTGCCTGCCCTATCTGTCTACATGGAGTTTGCCTTTGATAATGATCAATGAATATAATGACGCGTTTTCCTTTATCCCGCTGACGGAACGTGAACGCAAACAAGAGGGAGTGAGGAAGAGAAAGTGAAAGAAAGAGAGTGCGCAGGAAAAAAAAACTGCCTCTCACCTGTTGCATGTGTTCTCTTCATGTCTGTGACATTTTCTACAGATACAAATGTTAAACCTGTAGCAATGCGTGTGACGTGGCAGAAATAGAAAGACTCTAGATCATGAGTGCAGCAGCAGCGCGTGACACAAGCATGATTAGTGCGTTTAAAGCATCCAGTGAAAACGGTCTAACCTGTTAATCGTGGATGCCAAAATCAAAAGTGAGAGGTTATTCAAGATTCAACGACTTACATTCGACATTTAATGGATTGTTCAGTCCTGTATCACAACACCCTGTCCAGGGTTTTGGCTTTTGATAAACTTTTAAATGAACTCATCTGTTAATAAACCTGCCTTCCTGCATCATATTTCACATGTTAACCAAACCCAATGCAGCCTGATGACAATAATTAATGTTGTTACAGGACCATCATTAAATTGCTCTTCTAATGCGATAGTTTTTTGATTTGTGTTCGTATTATCAATGGAACATCATAATTTTGAGACAACATTTCAGTGTATGATTTAGTTTCAGCTTATGTTACGTTTTTTTCCAGTTGTTTGCCACTGTTTGGTTCGGTTTAGGAACAGTTGGTTTGGGTTTAAACAGACCCTTTCACAACATTAAACACATGTTAGAAGGGATGACTTCTCCAGTGTGCTTATTATTCCAGTCTTTTTCCAAGTCGTTAAACTATGAAGTAAAAAAAAAAACATGGTTGGTCAGTTGCCGTGACGGTCCTGGAGCAACATTAATTGTAATGCTCCAGGAACAATGCCAACACGGCCATATCAGATTGTGCAGGTAAGAAAAACACAACATCTGGGGGAACGTAAACATTTTTTGCCCCTTGTCAGTCGTGATATTATGATGTGCATAAAAGTTAAGGATGCTGGTCTTTGAATACTTTTCCACATGTCTCATTTTAAGCACGGAAAAATGTTTGAGCAAGTTTGAAAGATGACTGAAGCACATTACAAAAGTGACCACCATTGCATTGTCAGGGAGCCTCCTGGATGTAGTCTGAAGAGGTTTACGATCTGCTGCTCTCTATTGTTCACTGTCCATCTGATGTGTCAGATTCAGAATGAAAAACAAACTGAAAGGCAAACTTGTTTTCTGGCGAAGGGAAGTTAGTCAAGTGACCATTTTTTTGTGGGATTCTCTTCATATACATGCTGATTTAGGTGTAAATGTGTCATTAGACACATCAAGTGAGCTTCTTAGTTCAGAACTGTCCCCAGCTTAGGGTGGAAACACTGTCTGGAGAAACTGTAACTCTTGTGTAACTCAACTGTAACTCAATGTGACGGAAACAAATGTGAATCACTTGAGTTTCAATCGCTCGCCCTAAAACTAACCGTAGTTTATTTTACATAGTTGTTGTCATTTGCATTTTTTGACAATACTGTGGTAGCTGCTATGTGCAGTTTTTGTCGAAAGCAAAGATTTAAAAAACAAGAAAAAAACTTTGAATGAGAGGTAAAAGATTTCCTGCTATTGAACAGAATGTGGGTGTTGCTGAATTGCCCCGTATGAATGGTCTTGATTACAGATTTGTCTTTTCAACATCACAAACACTCTCAACAACATCCCATGCAGTGTAAAATGGAGGTTTATGAATGCCAGGCAAAATGAGCCGAGAAGAAAAGTTTCAGAAGAAGCTGACTGACCTGCGGTGGAAGCGAGTGAAACGATCTGACCCTGCTGACAAACTGATTCACTCATTTTCACAAAATGACTGACTTTTTAGGGTGGACATATTTGCACAGTGTGGAGGTTGTGTTTGGCAAGACTACAGTTACGTAAAACCAGCATATCAAAATGACCTTAAGGCAACAAGTTGAAGAGCAACATTATCACTTGATACTGCCCTGAAATGGAGTCGGAGCATGATGTTTAACACATCGAGGGATATTTATGTAGAATTACTTAATTCATGTGAGCAATCACTGCTTAATGAAATCCTTTCACCAGCAAACTGATGCAAGGGAGTCAGACTGGACGGCTGAACAATTTCAGAAATGTTTCGGTCCGTCGGCGTGCCCGGGGAGTATTCTACTGGATCTTTCACTTGTGCTGCCCTCAGTGTCACTCTGTGCCGCGCTCGCCTGGAGGAAGTGGAAGGACCATCAGTATGCACCGTGGAGAAGTACACTGGGAAGGCAGTGGGCTGCTGAGAAGCAGTGTGTGCTGAAGAAGGGTGTTTACTGATCAGAGGATTAGGGTGGCGGCAGGCGGAGAGATAGAAGAGACGACAGCAGGGGTGTCGGAGAATGATTAGACTGCCACTAAGCCAATTGGGGAAATGGGACCGTGGCCAAAAAGACATGAAGAGAAGGGAGAGAGAGAGAGGGAGGCATCAACAATGGAGATGGGTGAGGAAGAGCAGCGGACGAGAAAAGAGGAGCGAGATACATGAGAGTAGACAGGGAGAGGGGAGGGAGGACGAGAAAAAGAGAGAGAGGGGTGACGACCGAAAGAAAAAAAAAACAATAACAGCTGAGGATGAAGGAGAGGATGAAAGACAAGAGAGGCTGGTGCGAGAAAAGAGAATAAACGGAAGGGAGAAAGAGACGGATTGGGGTGTCAAGGTTGAGGAAGAGAGCAGAGCTTCCATTCGCTGTTTTTCCACTTTGTTCCTCGCCAAACACCAGGCGCCGCGGTTACCTTTCCAACACACTCCCTCCTCTCATGCCAATATGTCCTCCAGAAATATAACAGTGGAGGATGAAAAAAGACTGATCGTGGCCTGGTTTTTTTCTGAGGCGCACCAGCTCGCCATTGCTTGCACGGCGAGGTCAGAAATCCTCCACGTCCCATCTGTCATTTTGTCAGCGGGGGGTCATCTGTAAGGACAGTAAATCTGAGGACAGGGCGGAGAGGTTTGGGAGAGCAGACTCGGATTTGCGTGCGAAAATGAGTATCTGTCATGTGATTGCGATGAGAAATCCCCAGCATGAGGCCGTTCCAACACCTGACCTGAACTTTGATGACTGGAGCTGTTGCTCTTCACAGTCTGTGCCATTCCTAAATATTTATCACATGTATTTTACCGCTTCTCTTCTCCGTTGCACTTCTTATTAAGTGCATTCATGTTTGGCAAATTAGGAATTCAGGTTCTGTTGCATTTTTTATCAAGATCCACATGATGCAAGGCTTTCGCTAAATGACTATAATTTAAGTGCATGTAGTAAAATTTAAAAAAAAAAAAAAATGGGCTGTGTTTCCTCCAGCCTGAGGCATGGCTCCTGAAATGTTTTGTCTGGTATAAAATTAGAGGTTTCCCTCAATCGGAGCCTTCTGGCAACTTAATCAATCCATTGTAAAAACTAAGACATCTTGCATTCACAGCTGGGCTACACGCCATTCCAATAGCACGACAGACTGTGTGCAAAGTCCCACAAGAACCATTAACTGTCATTTGTGTCCAAGTGGAACAAATCTTAAAACTAATTAAGCTGCGCCCCCATAACGAGAATGCGAAAGACAAATTTTGCCTCCGGGAGTGGGCGAATTGAGAATCGATGGCTGACAATTTTCAAACTCTTGTCCTGAATTCGAGGCGCGGGTGTGTGTGCATCGGGTAGAGAATCAATCATGGCTAAATTGAGTCCTACGTAAACAGGGATGGAGTGATTGACCGAAACAGAGTAATTCAGACAGAGGGGAGCCAAGCCAACCTTATTGGCGGCACACTCCATTCTTTTGGAGTTCTTGCCAGGGAAACGGACAGCCGGTGCCATTTCGAAAGGTTAGCGCAGTCTGCAAGTCACCGACACTGAAATGAAAAAAGGAAAATTCCAGACAAACAGCTAACTCTGAAACACACACTCACACACACACAAACATGAGGTATGCCATGAGCCTTGCAGCAGCATACGTGATTGTGCGCATCTTTACCTCTCGCTGTCTTAGTGAGCATGAGGTCCAAATAACAGCTTTGATGATGCAGACACACACAGCGACAACGAAGCTAATTACTAAAAGACGTCTTATCACACCATGTCTTTTAATGTCTATTATAATGGTGTCTACGGGTGTTTAAAGGGAAAAAAAGGGAGCTAGAAAAAAAAACTACCTATTTGTGTATTGTAAAACTCAAACAGCAGGTAACAGTAGCACCTGTCACAGGTGGTGGGAGTTAATTGTGATTGTAACATAAACACATCCATTTTCAGGCAGCATCTGGCGTGCTGTTTTTTTTTCTGTTTACCATTACATTCGGATGACAGCAGCCCACAAACAGTCAGTGCGCACCGCTTAGACAAGTTTAGAAATGCATGCGCTGGATTCTGTAACAATATCCGCTTTTCATCGGACAGACTCATTAGCCTAAGCTAAAGCTTAACGAGAAAGGTATGGTCCTACTTTCTTTTTGTTGTCCCATTTTCCTCAGCCTGTCGTCTGTCTGTGGACACTGCTGACTGGGTCCACATTTCCATTTTTGTCAACATAAACATGTAGAGGAAAGGGTAAGGGGGACACGAGGAAAAAGCCAAAACAGTAACAGCCGTTAAAGAGCCTATTATCTGTGACCATCTGTGACCTGTGTGTCTGATAATGGAGCGAGAGCCTCAATTTGGAGGTTTTAAGTGCTGCTTTGGCAGGAGGACTTTGGCATTGTCTGTCAGAGGTTTATTTGTGATTGTACTGTTTAAACTGTTGAACATATTGTTATGGCCGAGATGTCATTCAAGACAAAAGTGAGTCAGACAAGGTCGATTTTTGTTGTGAAGTTGTTAAATAACTCCTATTTCCAGATAAGACTGTCTGAGAATTTATGTAAAAAACGTAAAAATAAGTACACAACTGTCCAACATCCCACAGTGCATTTGTGCTGGAGGCTACGAGCTCAGCCAATTCTGTGCCATCAAGTTCAATGTAGCGGAATATTGATGCCTGTAAGGAGCACTTAAATACTTAATACTCCACAAATAATCACTTTTATATTTATATCTCACCATTTGTTGCCAGCAGCAGGAACAAAATACTTCCCATACTGCACTTAAGATAAAGTCATTTGTTAATATTTGTACATTTTCAACAACCACACATTTTTTCAAAAGTTCTTACACCTCAGTCACTATGATTAGAAAATGTAGTTTTTCACGTAGAAACATCAACACGTTTTCACTCCCAGCTCATCAAATACGACAGCTCTGTCAGTGGTCTTCACCTTTAAATGATGACGCTCAACCTACCCCCATTGTTGTACATGTGAATGGCTCTGCGGTCAAGTGAGCGACAATACATGTGCAATGTTCGGTTAATCTTTCATATAAAGTGTGCTGACAAACACTACATATTTTGACTTTTGGAATGTTATTGACATTGTGAGAATGCTGTGGTTTGGTTAGGTTTAGGAAAACACAGCTTTGGTCAAAAATATCTACATTCAGTCTTGTAAGTGAGGTCAGTTCTTACGAGTCCAGCGAATGACCCATCCAACCACCCTGACCACCCTTACCACTTTTGGCACTCTTCATACAACTGCAGTCGAGGGGCGCATTAAGAAGTGACACTAGTGGGGTACCTAAAGTGTCAAACGTAGAAGCACGGGGCCCCTGATGCGTCTGTGTTTGCGCTAGGAGCCAGGAGTTAGAACAGGCTGGAAACACACCAGTGATACCGATGAAACAAATTTGCAAAAAGAGTTCAAGGACAACATTTTACAGAACCTTACCTTGGTGGCCGGTTCAAGACCCGCTCGTACCAGTAAGAATTAGACTGGTATAGGTGCCAGTTCACATCCTGGGCACTGCAGAGGTGTCCTTGGGCAAGGCACCAAACCTCTAACTGCTCGTGGTTACGAGCACAGCCCCCTAACTCTGACACCTCTCCATACATTGTTATTTTAGTTTTGATCATTGCATGTGTATTATTAGTGAGGACACCGAATTTTCCTATTGGGAGTAATAAAATATGCCTCCTCCTTCTTCCTGTGTGACCTGTGGATACAGCTGCCAGCCAGTCCTACAAGCTTCTCTCTGGCACTTTTAATAATGGCTGTATATCTATAGGCAGACCACAATGGATTTAAACCAACACACGCTGCAAAATCTGTTAGCAATTCAATCTAGTCCTGTGCTCTGTGCATTCATTGTCCCCTCATCAGGTGCATATGAATTTCCCCCATGATTTGTTTAATTACTGCCTCATGCCAGCTAAGAGTCTGATGCTGTTAAAGCTCCTGAAAACATGCTCTCAAAATTAAAGTATTTTGCTGTGACATTAAATATTCATGACTCAATGTTTAAAGGAAAACATTCCTTTGTTATTATTTATTAAGAATTTAACATTCAACAAGACTACGAGCAGGCTGTTGTACATGCTAACAATGACAGTGCTAACACGCTCATGTGTAGAAGGTTTAATGTTACTGCACCATGATGGCTTAGCTAATTAACACTAAACAACACTGCACAGCTGAGGCTGAAGGGAATGTGGTTTTTTCTTGCACAAGTTTGCTCCTGAAGTATTCAAGTATCAAGTATTCAAGCTGATTCACTGTTGCAGTTAAAGAGTCAATTATCAGACCTATCAGCAAACAGGAGGGTCCTGCTCTCTCTGTATTCAATAGCAGACAGGATCACCTCTTTATGGAGTTCTCTGTCTCGATCGGATAAAGTGGGCAGGGATACCAGAACATGTCTTTGTTTACTGCATGAGCAGGGGGAGGAGAGACATGGTTTACTGACCAAACACTCCATAACAATGATTACTGTTGGAATAAGGAGCTATTTAACACTTATTCTAATAAAAAGATATATAACTTACAGCGGCTTTAAGCATGGAGAAATTCAATGCTTTACTTGATTTGGTGCTACTCAGCAGCCTGGATGATGGAGTATGTCACTGGATGGGTTTGGACCTGCTGCCGGTGCTGGATGAAAAGTCAGGTGGATAGCATAGTCATTGGGATCCACCTCTCAGCACCATGGATTTCTGTAATAGATTTTATAGCAATTCAATGGCTGCCAAGTGGTGGACCGACCAATTCCCCACCTCCAGAGTCACATTGCTATAGCAAGGCTAATAACGTTGCTAATCTGCTTCTTCGGGGCTGTGTGGGTGTGATTTGATGACTTTTTATTGACAGAGGGTGGCAACATGAGCGCACACAGCCCCCCCAACCATCATCCTACTTCTCATTTTGATTGAATTGATGCAAACAAAAACTGCATAGTATTACGTCCCCTTTTTTCAGCTGAAAGCGGCTGTGGAAAAACGAAGGGCAAAAGCACATTGAACAAAAAACAGCTTAAATCTTTGCAGAAAATGCTGTTGATTGAAAGCTGTTAGAAGAAGGGGCCTTTTATTTCAGATGCACACACTTTTACTTCTATGGTTTTGCACTGCAAAAAAGGAAGAGTCAATTCGAAGGCACTGCTTAAATAGAGAGCTTAACATTTTGATCCCGCTGCTCCAATCTGTTTCTTTCATTGCACAGATTGAGAGATCCAAAGTTGATGGAGCCTCAAGTGCCTTGCGAAGCTGTTTCACCTTGTCGTCAGTGGTTTGCTGTGAAAATGTCAGAACCGTTACGTAACATGATCGCGAATGTATTATTTACTGAGCTTATGAAGTTTTACTCTCCCGTTTTATTTCCTATTTGAGAGTGCCAATAAAGGGAGCCACGGGAGGACAGAACACATCATTCTGCTGGCAAAGGACACAGAGCCGACGCATTCAGCCGCACACCACGAGTGGAAAGAGTGTTATTGTTTGTCTGCTGGGGGTGCCGGGCCAGTCGGTACCTCTCTCTATGCTCTGGCCCTGTTGCCTCCAGAACAGCACATTGCACTCTGTCGGAGCAGCACAGCTCCTGCCATTGTGCCCTAATGGACTGCTGATGACTACGACCTTCTGCTCAACCCGACGAGGACGCGGAGAGGAGGAGAGGGCGGGGGTGTTTGTGTGTGTGTTTGACTTTACTTTCTGAAATGGTGGATGGGTGCATAAAGGAGACAGAGGACATCCAACTCATAAAACCAAAATAGTGATGAGAGAGGGAGAGACGCGGGGCGGGGGACGAGGTGGAGTAGATGGCTTTGAAGAGGAGTTAAGTGTGATGGAGGAAGGGTCCCAGGGGAGGAGGAGGAGGAGGAGGAGGAGGAGGAGAGACGGCGAAGGCATCGTTGAGAAGTAAGGAGGGGTGTGAGAGGGGAATGAGAAGAAGAGTGAAAGAAAAAGATGTTCTTTCCGCACATAAGAATTAAGCTGTCTGTGTCGGTGAGGTAATGTTCCATAAGTCACAACCATTAGCACATGAGTTACACTGATTCTGCACAAATGCCGTCTCCCCACCGAATGCTATCGAAAAGAAGCGAGTTGCACAGTTTTAACACGGGGATGGGGATTAAAGGAGCTCAGGTAGCTGTTTGAAGCAGGCAGAAATGTTGAGAAACTGAGTGTTCCCGCCACCTCTTTGAGAGATGAAGCGGTCGGTAACAAACCGAGACAAGCCTCGACGAGGGGGAGATGAATCTGCAAACAAACGCGCCAGCAAATATAGCTCCGAAAAACCTGGGAGAAGAGAAAGCGGGAAGAGAAGCGGGAGATTGGAAAGTAGGGGGAAAGGTGCCGAGTCATATAATGTGTTTGCCGTGTGCTTATCAAAACAGGCGTCTAAGAGCCGGAAAAAACACGCCTGGGAATAACGCGAAACGGGCAGAGACAGTGAGGAGGAACAGGGAGAGGCAAAATTGAGTCTCATCTTTACGAACAAGCCGGAATGAAATGAGGCGAGGATACGGAGCGGAGATGCTGATTTGAATGAGAGATGACAGGTACAGTGGCGGAGCACCAACCGCAAATAGGGAGGATGGCTAATGAGCAGTTGGAAAAAAAGAATCCATCATCCGACGAGTGTGAGAAGTGGAAAACTCTGGTGGGTGACTGCTCATCACACCCTGTTTGATAGCCAGCACGGCCAAAGCATGTTAATAGCCACGTGACGCTGATCGGAGGTGATGGATTACACTTGACACCGTCTCCTTCTGGCCCGTGACGTCACTCATCACACACGTTTCTTTTTTCTCCCCTTCCCCTTGCGACTGCGGCGACTTCACTGAGCCGAACTGACGTGCCTTAGTAAAGTCAGAGAATGTCATCTTTGAACTTGGACTTGACGGTAAGTAATGGAGACCGCTTCTGTGCGAGAGTGGCGAATCGACAGAGAGCGAGCAGCTGAAAGGAAACACAGACTGCGAGCGGGGAGAGAGAGGGAGGAAGGAGAGAGGGAGAGTTGAAGAGGCTCGGATCAAACTCCCCGCCCGGGGGATGTGCTGACTGGCAGAAAGCGACCGCCGAGGGAGGAAGGAGGTGGGAAGGCAGGGAGGGAGGGAGGGGTGGGGACAGGATGGTAAAACTGAGAGAGGAGGTGGAAACGGAGAGAGAGTAGCCCTGTGTGACAAAAAGTGACATTTGTTTTCCGTAGGATTGTCGTACGTGCAAGTTGAAGCCGTGTTCACACAGACAACAGCGCTGGGTAATAAAACGCAGCACCTCATTCATTTCAATTTCGCAGGACTGCATAGACACAGCGGGGGTGCTGGTGCAGAGGCTAAAAAGTGCTGAAAAGTTAACAACTTTCATGACAATGCCTTCATTGTCATCTGGAAAAGGTGCCGCATGGCCAGTTATACTTTGAAGTTACCATGAATGGTGTACTTCTACTAGTTCCCTCAAGAGTCTCACGGTAAAAGCTAAAGTGATTGCTGCTGTGAAAGCTTTCCAGATGTGTAAAACCCTTCCTCGTGGGACTTTAAACCTGTGTAAACTGTGTTGTGTTTTGGTGCCTGATCATGGATCAGTTACTCAAACTATTCCTGCCTCAGATTTCATTGACTCACCAGTAGCTGAAACAACATGACCAACCATCACAGCACCTTGTGTTTTTGTAAATGCAAGGCTGTTTTCAGTTTAAACATAAAAGAAGTTGGAAGATGTTTTTTAAAAGTGATCTTTTTCTTTATCACTCCACCCGCGCTAAGTCTGACAGCCCAAAGCTAAGCTTAGAGTGGATAAATCAGGGTTCTAGTGCGGACAAGGAAAACCGAGCTGTTGAAAAATGATGAAAATGAAAATCTTAAAGGGAGCTGTTCTGGATTAAAGTTAGTGAAAACAACTTTCTGCCACATCTAAATCTCTCTTTGATCCCTCAATTTAGCATTAATACAGCTAATAACAGCTATCAACTCTTTTTACATCAGACATAGTGAAATGACAGAATATGCTGACTTAGTGTACTCCTCCAGCCTTTACCGTTAAAAGTAACCTTTATGACTATTTAATGCTCATTTATAGGGATGAACGAGCCCACCATTAGCTGTATCTGCACCACCATTAAATGCACTAAGTATATTGTTTGTATCCATATTTGCACTTGTGGGGCTCAAACCCACAAGTGCAAATATGCTCATGGAGGGACAGCCCACACTTTGGACATTGGGCCCATCCGGCAGCCAAAAGCTTCTGAAGAGGAGTAAAATCCAAGAAGAGCAACAGCCATCCGGTCAGAAGGTGGTGGTACAGTTGAATGGGTCGGTGTGTTTCCTGTGTGTTCTTCTGTGTTTGCACTGGAGGAGAAGCAAGAAGTGTGATGCTACCAAGCAGGCGGGCTATGCCGTGGGTAAAAGTGTTGAGTGCTGCAGGAATGACATATTTCTGCAGGCTAACCTGTAAGTCAGCATCGACCTGGTTCCCTCAACAAAAACAAAAAAGGGATTTTCAATTGGTTTCTGGATTATTCCTGAAAATAAGACTGTGAGGCTAAGATATTTTGGTCAGCAAGAAATCTTCACAAATGAACAGCACTTTTCCGTGTCTGTGCCCTTGACTTAAGATGCTGGCTTAGATCTGGAGTTGGTCCCTGAGCACCTCACGCGTCCGCTGCTCCCTCAGGACGGGTTCAATGAAGAGATCTCGTCTCACTGTGTTGTACAATGTGTGATATGTGATTAAAAAAAGGTCTCCAGAAGTAAAAAGCTGATTTTAAGCTATGGATGAACTATATTGTGATTGCATGGCTTCAACATCACCAACACAAGCCTCTTAGTACACTATACTGTAGACAAAATGATGACAATTAGATTCCCCAGCAACTGCTGTGGTTTTATTTAGTAACTTCTTAGCAACCACCTCTCCTTAGCCTTTGCATATATGCTTTTTAATTCAAATGTGTGTATATACTGATTTATTTTATTACATATCATAGAACAAAACATGAATGTCTTTTGAGCTTGTGTTGACAGAAGTTATTTTAGACATCTCTCTATAAAAGCAAAAAATCTTTGTCTGTGTGTGTGTGTGTGTGCCTCAAATATCTCTGCCAATCAGGATCAGACTGACCTGAGATTTTCAACATGGCTGCTGCGTGGTTTTGGGTCTGCAACGTCGGCTTGGTTTTTACTACAAAGATAGCGTTAAGAAATTATTTCATAAATGATTTACGCATTCCGCTAGCATTGTCAACCATAGCCACCATAGCCACGTGTGCACCAGAGCCAACCACTGCAGAGCCCACCCCCACGTCCCACCTTAAGAAACACATGGATTTATACCTGCAGCGGCGTGAGCTGGACCGGGATTTTGCCGGTGGTTCGGTCCTGTTCTGTGCATCTAAACCGACTGTTGTGGATTACTGAGACTGAACGAGTCTGGGCCGAGTCTGTTCCGGTCTGAGGAGATCCGGATACACAAGGACGCCCCACCTCCTGAATCGACGAACGCGCCAGCTCGTCCAAAACCGGATTTACAATAAATAATGTCCGCCACGCTTTTTCACGAACATTGCCGTCACGTTTGCTGCATGTTTGGTGCAGGAAGAGACGGTAAAAACGGCTTTTCTCACGAAAGTGTCCGCAAGCAAGAAGTGTTTGCAAGCAAAAAAAACACGTTCCTATTGGTGGAAAAAGGCACCACACCAACCAATCACAAAATTGACTGCTGAATGTGGAGCAGACAGGAAGACGCTGAGAGAGACCTGAGCCTGAGGCATTGCCTGCATTTAAATGTAAATAGTTACATATAATTTTACAACTACTTTACTTTAAAGGTATAACTTTAGCAAACAACAATTTATATTTGCATTATAAGTTATAAAAATGGTTCGTTAAACATATTTGTGGTTTTCACACTGATTTTATGTTTTTTTGTGATTTTAGGTCCATTGTGTTAATACAGTTTGTCAACATGAAAAAATAACTGCACATTCACACATGTGAGGTTGTGCTGAAAATAATGACACCAAGCAAGGCAAGATAAATAGTTTTTACGGTGAAATATAATGGCAAAATCAACAATATTCAAAAACTAATCATAGCCAAAGTCAATTATATCCCTGACGTCTCACCTTCAAACACAGCCTCATTTGGCCATCCATGAAAAAGATACTTAACCTCTCACTTTTCAATAGGAATATATACTTTCCTTTAGCACTCTATTGATAAAGGTTATTCAGAAGTTGGAGTTTTACTGAGAATTATCTACAAACATAGTTTTTATAAACTAGAATGAGTAAACTGGTTTGTTATCTGTACCAAATACGCGTTTCAGCTAAGTACTCAATCAACTTAATTGCCTGACAAAAAAAATAAACAACCCATAGATATTATGGGATTGAGAACAACTAAACTGTGTAGCCGTGTGTGTCTCACGTTGAACATCCAGTAATATATATGAACTCAAATGCTGGAGATGCGACAGGAAGCTTTTCTTTGTGAACTGAACCTCAAAAACCAAGCTGATATCCCCAGACACGCAGGAGCGACAAACTGAAGACAGCGCTCGTTTTGTTCTCCTCGGGAAGCAGAAAGCGTTGTTTTTCGACTTCACTCAGCTACATAAAAGTATTTCAAACAAAGGAGGGGGGAAACTAAATGTTGAAGTCAGTGGCTGCCCCATTCCATTCGCTACAGCTCTAATGAGCCAGCCGGACTTCAAATTAAAGCAATGGAAACACGCAATTGTTGGCCTCTGGAGTCAGTGTGGACAGAGATCTCAACAACAAAAAAAAAAAAAACAACCTCAAAATGCTGCTGGGGGGCAAATGTCATTCAAAAACGCAAATGGCGTTTTCAAAGTTAGCCAGCTCAGCGCGGGCCGATCTGTGCCAGACAGCTCTCTTCACTAGCTTTCGGAAACTTGTCCCATGTGGCATAATAGCACCGTGTCATGGAGGCAGGACCTTAAGGTAGCAGTAGGAGGAAGGAGGGAATAGAAACGGGGGGGAGAGACAGTGAACGGAAAGGCTATTATACATTTTTCATTAAGTTTCCAGGCACTAAGCCACATCAAAGCCTCTCAGAGATAGAGGGGAGGGAGGGAGGGAGAGAGAGAGAGAGAGAGAGAGAGAGAGAGAGAAGTAGACACAGGATGTTCTAATTAACTTCACAGTCGCTGGCTCTCCCCCCTTCTCTCTCTCACACTTTCTCGTTCTCTGTGTATATGAATGTGTCTCTACCCTGCCCACTGTCTGTATGTGTGCCTTGTAAATTCATCACGACACCACACATCCCCCCACCTGCAAAAAAAAAAAAAAAGTTAGGAGCCTACTGCAGAGACTTGCGGCTTGTGTAGGGGCGATCAAATGGCAAAAGCTGGGGAGGGGGGGCAGCAGTGTATGGCGCGGTGGAGGAGGGGGAAGGGGAGGGCACATCAGAACAGAGAGCAGGGGAAGAGAGCCCTGAGGTGTTGCTGCTGCCACGCCCGGGGAACAGGGGAGAGAGGAAGAAGCACAGACCCACCCTCTCCACCCGCGGCCGTCTCGTGGTGCATTCAAGTCACATGGGGGAAAATGAAAGAGAGGAGCTTCCGCTTCCACAGCTTTCAGCGCAAACTTCTCCTGGCCTCTGAAAATTCTGCAACTCCGGGCAGAAAGGCCTGTTGTTCAGCATGCGAAAGAAGACGTGTTTTTTTGTCAATGAAATGTTTGGAAAAAAAACTCAGCAAGTGCACCAAAAGTTGACAAAAATCTTTATCTGTTGAGTCATCCCGTCACCCCCACCCCCCCAGATCTTTTTTCCCGCTTGATGTGAGTCAACAGGAAGTGGAGTGCGCTCTTCACATTGAGCAAATTATACACGAAGTTGTCATCCTAATACCGTCATTGAGCTATTAGTCCCCTGCCAGAGTGCTGACGGAAATGAACCCCATGTAAGATGCCCTGTATAGGAGTGCACCTGGCTGCCTGAAAAGCAGTGAGAGTAAAAAAGAGAGACATACAATTAAAGTCTGAAAAGATGGAAGGAGGGAGAGATAAACAGAAGTGACTCATTAGTTTGAGTTGCGATGGTTTCCTGGTGATTGCATTTCGATCAGCCTTAAATATTCATCAATAAAACACAGCAAATTGACCGCTAATCCCTAATGTTTTATTGATGGAAATGGTTGCTAATACCTCTAAACTCTGCAGGCAATAGTAATTGCTGCTTTTATGTTATTATCATAAAAATTATAATGTAAAATAGTAGTTTTGGTGTCTTGGTGCCGTCCACGGGGAGCTCTGAGGACGCGACAGTCTTGTGTCGAGCAGGTCCAGCTTCAGTGCCGTGTTGAAAGACACTTCAGCAGGGCAGCTGTTTGCAGATGGTTTTACTTGGATCCAAGTCATTCAGTGAAAAACAGTTGAGACAAAGACTATACCAGCAGCCACAAGGCTGGGGGTGAAAGCTGAATAAATGCTTTGAGACCAAACTGTAACACTGTGTGGTAATACTCGAAGATGATAATGTTGTGAAAGGACTGATAAAGGTGCTCTAATGAACATTTCATACAAACAATGAATCAAATGGCCATTTGTAAAGTGAAAGGAGGTGCTTGCAGTAACAGCACGACAGGGAATTATCACGTAAATGCAGTTCCTCTCAGGTCTGTCCGTGTTTTAGCATCTTTCACCTAATTATTTTGTTTTGATGACCTTTACTGTTCTGGTTCAAACTCCACACGCTCATTAGTCTCAGTCGGACCAAGCAGAGAGCTGTTTTCAGCACAGTTGGCAAATTTGCTTTTTATCAGTGTTGTTTTGCTTTTAAAAGTAACATTGTTTTCATAAAAAAAACTTACTTAAAGCCGGACTATGCAACAGCAGTTTCCAGACCAGATTCCTTCGCCGTTTTCTAGCTTTGCACCAGTTTTGTGCATACGCTTTTCGCTGCAGGGCTCCCCCTACAGCTTCGGCGCAGATACACTGTCGAAAAGACTTGTTGACGAGCCTCCCCCGCCCACCTAGCTGCTACTACATTACCATGTGCATCTGTTTTCTAAGAAGCCGGCCGGCTAAACAGCGAGTCACGCCTGGCACTTAATGCACTTCGTGCTCTGTGTTCAGCCGGACATATCGCAAGATACAGGCGACAAACCATGCGACATTCAAAGACCGAACTAGATATCTAAAAACCAACAAGAACCTGGAATCAGAACGCAAACAAACGTGTTTGGTAGCAAGTGACTGCTACGCTAAACACCCGCTAACTATCGAGCGAGCCATCAAGAAACCAAGCTAAACACATGCAGGGCTCACAGTAAAAACAGTCAAGCAATAACGTTGTTCAAAAGACTATCAAGTCACGTTGCAAAGACAAAGTTCATCCACTCACAATTTCAACAGCAACACGGCCAAGTCGGCGCCTGTTTTGGACTCCGACAAACAACGACAAAAAACAGCCGGTGGGTTGTAAGCTGTAGTTTCCCCGGTAAACATACCAATCTCTTTGGCTGTTGCAGCTGCAATATCTCCGGGCTGGTTAGCGGAGCAGCGGCAGCCTGTCCGTTCTGCCAAGCCCAGAGACACTGGCAGTGAAGTGCCAGGGTGAGTGAGTGACAAGTGAAGGATGAGTGACCCTGAGAGGAGCAGCAGACTAGGAAGGAGGAAACAGAGGTTGGTGTGATCTCTGAGGGAAACTATTGCTCATAAACCCCTGTATCAGAACTGCAAGAAAAACAGACATAACAAGTATTACACCATGAGATATCACTTTGAGTCGAGTGTGGAGAATGAAAGCAACCAATCAGGGATTAAGTCTGCTGGGTGTGCAAATAAGCAACTGTCAATACATCCGGCAAAACTCAAGGCAGTAAGATGTCTGCGTTGCATATTCAGGTTGTGCCTCCAAAAATTAATTAATGTAGGAAAAGGCTCCAGACATCACAGGCCCAAAAGCAAACACAAGATGATATGATGAAACTTAACTCAAGATGGACTAAAATGCAGGGTGATTATCAGCCAAGTGTCTGACCTCCTGTGGGGTGAGTATTTTCACACACACTCCTATCTGATCAGTACTGACTGAGTTACTTTCCCTACTTTTCAAAACTCTGCTTTGATTAACCTCCTCCTCTGCTTTGATTTACTAGCACAAGGTGAAGATTCAATGTGAGGGATCAATAAATCATGTCTTTGCATGATGCATGCCGTCTCATGATAAATTTAGTTGCTAGATGACATAGTTTACATTTACCTTAGATTAACTGTGCGTCCCTCGCTGAGTGATGTAGTGCCTCTGCTCTTTCTCTCTGAAGCTTTGACTTTCATAGAAACACAGCAGAAGTCTTTCTGTTTCCAAAATTATGCTGTAGGAGGCCCTGAAAGTAAATTTGTAATTGTGTTTACTATGAACGTAAAAGTACAATTAAAGCTCCAGACAATAAATCCCATTCAGACAGTAGACAACACTTGAGAAAAGGCATGCTGTGTTATTACTTTTACTGCAGCGACTGTGAACACTTTGTTATATACATAATTTATTTGTATTGCTGTAATTTTTGCATATCATTATATTTGCAAATATTGAAAGTTCCTTCTTTGTGTGTGTGTGTGTGTGTGTGTGTGTATGTGTGTGTATGCAGTTCAAAAGAGTTGACATATCCAAAACATGAATTAATAAAGTAACACAAGGT
The DNA here is from genome assembly GCA_963678695.2 of Diplodus puntazzo. NCBI lineage: Eukaryota > Metazoa > Chordata > Actinopteri > Spariformes > Sparidae > Diplodus > Diplodus puntazzo. The sequence goes on from OZ023159.1 coordinate 15,190,797, forward strand.
TTGAACAGAGTCCAGGATTTGCTTTTCCCTTTCCCATCCTTTGTCTTCCAGTTGATAGACAGTATGTTTAAACACCAGACAATACTTATAGCCCACATCAGCTCTGCACTGGGGACAAAGAGAAGCACAACAGAGATTTCACAAGCCAACAGTGGACAACTGATTAGCACAGATAATGAAAGAACACAGGAGATGACAGCTTGAAGTGGTTCTCTCCCCCCCCACAGGGATTACACCCACAGCTCTGCAAACATTAATTGGCAATGCGACCTTGGGCACAGTTAGAAAAACAGTTCTAGCTTGTTACCATGATTCATAATTAGTTTTTTTTTTTGTGTGTCATCTTGGAATAAGACTAGCAAGATAATGAATAATTTGAGTTGTCTTGTCACGTAATCCTGACGATCCCTGTTGGCTTGCTAAATCCATAACCGGTTCATAAACAGCGGCAGCATTCAGGGAGCGCCTAATGAAATTTGCTCTGCTTTTCGATCTGATAAGTGAATTTTTGTTTTGCTTCACCGAATGTCAGAACTTCAGTCATGTGCTTGAGGTTAGAGCAGTTGGAAGCTGTCTAGAAATAAATAACCTTTGATGAGACAGAGTCGAGGACGAGTTATATCGGGATCGATGCGGAGGCCTTTTTTTTTGTTTTAAGGACGCAGTAAAAAATGCATTTGTGAAACTCTAAACTAACAAAAAAAGAGCAAGATATCATTGCTTCTAATGGTTTAAGGGCTGTGAAGGTCATTCAGCATAGCAGTAAACTACATTACCATGTAACCCCCATCCAAATGAGAAAAACAAAGGCACTGCGGCTGCAGGTATGAGGTATTTCATCTGCAACAGTGATATGAGTTTGCCATAGTTGTAGCACAAATAGCTGCCTCGCCAAGTAGCTTTATACACAGCCTGGCAATTATAGAGTGTTGTTGAGATTGCAAACAAGCAAGATCCTGTCTCCAATCCACTTTTGAATTGCAAACCAAACATCTACTTGCTTTCACCTTTCTCCGGCAGCCATCATCCTAACGACATACAAAATCCGGATCTGAGGCAGAAGAAAGTGCTTTCACAACGTCGTAAGGTTGCAAAATAATTCTGTGAACAAAGAGGTTGACTTTTTTTTTTTTTTTTTGAGGGGTGGGTCTTTAGATGCGTGAGGCAACACTGCTCCGCACTGCACTGCTCACAACTGTCACACTTCACCTCTAATAAAGCACAATGCTGTCTTTGACTAGTCTGGCACAGAACTGAGTCGAGCTGCGCTGTCAATACGCTTTGCAGATGAGCCCATTAGCTTGTTGCTACTGTCAGCACCAGCCTGATAAGTATGTAGCGAGCTGCCTTTGGCCTTCAAAGCCCTACATGGACTCGCACTTTTTTATCTGACAGATTTGCCTCTTCCTTTGGAAAAACCGTGTGGATGCTGTTCTCAACATGTCTGCTATCTGCTCGCTCCTGATGTAACAAAAACAGCCTGCCCCTGGTGTGGATCTCTCCCACGGTGCATCAGTGAGAAACAATTGGCCTATCAGGCAGCAGGAAGGGGGCTAATGAATAGACTGTGTGACTTGCCTCCAGACAGACAAAGACAGACAGCAGCACTGAAGCCAAAGACAGAGACAGTCATACTGAGGCTACAGCTACAGAGTCGTGACACGATCTTATAATATGCGGAACAGTGCCTGTCATCTGAACCAAGTGCCAGTATTAAAACATAACGTTTAATATAAGGTTAGCAGGCTGTAAAGCACTTGGATGTGTATCACACTACAGCAAGTCATTACACAATTAAGTATAGTATTGTACTAAAAGAATAATTAAAAGCGCATATGTTTCGGACAGTATAGTACCATGTAGAACACCAAAGCACAAGTTCAACCAGGAAGACTATCTTTGTGCTGCTCATCATTCACATCACGTTCTCTCCCTCATCTGTGGCTTCCTTCGTAGTCATCCGTCTTTAGCTGTTTGCTTTCAGTTCGACCAACCAGATCATGGCACAATCTTCTTAAGCCAATCCTATCAGGGCCACCAAACTCTGAATATCTTCTTCTCTCCGCTGATATCAGGTGCCATTTCAGCGCAAATCGTCGTACCCCTCATCCACCCCATTCACCTCCGGTGCCCCAGGTCTGAGCTCACTGGAAGCCTCTCCTCTTCAAACCCATCCAAATTTCAACCATGTTTTTTTTCTTTATCTAATCACCTCCACCACCACCAGCGTCGTACTCCGTCACGTTTAGGACTCCATCCTGCACCATGCGCAGCTTCATTACGCTCTTCAAATGAAGTTGCGTGTCACAATGGATTCTAACTGCCAAGCACTATTCACATTTATCATGTTTAATCTACACATCTCATTAAATAATCTAATTTGTAAGAAGACTTTCTTGATTGTATAAGTATAGTATGGCGCATGTAAAGCACATCACAGCATAGGAGAGAATATAAGGCCGGATATAGCAATATTTACTTCTATGGTGTAGTATAGAATGTGATAGACCACAATAGAGCACACAATATAGTATAGTGAGGTGTTTTAATGAATTTACATAGTAGCACAGAAAAGTTAAGTATTATGGTATAGTACGTAAAGTCATAGTATTAAGTAGTAGTAAGTAAAGCACAGTGTAGTATAGAATACTATACAACAGAGTGACGTACAGTAAAGCAAGTCATAGTATAGTGTAATATAGTACAATATATTAGTACAGTGAAGTATATTATACTAAAATATAGTATGCTATTGTATAGAGCGCAGTTCCTCAGCTCATATTATTCTAAAGCATAGCAGAGTCTAAGACACGATACAAAGAGTAATGTACAGTAAAGCAATACATAGTATAGTATAGTACAGTGCAGTATTGTATAGTAGCGTATAGAGGACAGTACACCAAGTATAGCATAGCATAGTGTATAATACTACAGAGCATAGCACAGTAAAGGACACAGTAAACCAAATATTGCACAAGTACAGCACAATATAGCAAGTTATGGTATACCATATTAAAGCACAGTGTAATATATGTGTAGTATTGACTAGTCATGTATAGGAAGTATTGCACAATGCAGTATGCTAAAGGACTATGTAGGCATAACACTGTCTTATTATGTTGTATTTATTTTTTCTACATTACTGTATATCACAGATGTTGGTATCAAGCACACCATACTGTTGTCGGCTCTCTACAGTAGTATTCTCAAAGGGCCATGGTGTTCTGTATAGAGCGTGAAGGATTCAGAGGGAAAATCAGACCGATAAGGCCTCAACTCTTGAACCTTGAAGTCAAGCAGAAACATGTACCAGCTGCAGCTCTCTGCCGCCTCTCAAAGCTCTCTGCTGCCACTCGTCTCATGTCTCTAATGCTGGAACATGCACGCCAGCACACACTACGCATGCATATAGAAGGAAAAGCCGCCTCTCTAAAGTATGCCCAATTGGTTTTTATTGACTTTAGCGGCAGCAACAGATATTGTGTGATAGTGTAATGACAAAAGATTAGCTCCTCATGCGAGGCTGGGTAATAACAGCTGAGGTGGAGAGCAGCCTCACAGAAAGCCATCACACCAGATAAGCACTGTAAGCAATGTGATTATGTGGATAGTAGTGTAATCTGAGCCCTATTAATATGTTTAATTGTAACCATTTGCAACAGCCCTGAAGCTCCTACCCATGATTGCTTGGCAATCGTGCAAAGTGTTATTTCATAAAGTGCTAAGCTAAATTCTCTGCAGGCAGGCGGGCTGCTATCATAATGCTCTTATACGTATATTGGCATGCTAATAAAACATGCTTCGTGACGCAATTTAAAATTCAATCAGGTTGAGGCGGAGTGGTGCTAAATGCATCCTGGAGTATGAAAAGCTGCCTCTGTCTCGCTCCTCGCCGCTCTCTCCTGGCTGAGAAAAATCCTCATCTTCTCGCCTCATCTCTGCTCCTCCACCTCTCTTTGTCGCTCTTTGTTGCCACCTCTTACTCTTTTTTTTCTTCACTCCGCTCTCACTCTCTCCTCATTTTCTACATTTAATATTTACAACCCTGTTACTCCCTTGTTCCTCAGTCTCTCTGCACACTGAAAGTCCCCCCCCCCCACCCCATCCATCCCTCCCCTCTGTCATCAGATAGCAGAGCTCAGTGAAGAGGAGCCCGTCTTGACTTCAAACGCCTCCCTGTCTATTTGTCTCCACCTCATCTCCACTGCCAGGGAGGCACAGCCTAACAAAAATCAACCCCTTCCTCCCCCCACCTCACTTCATTTCATTTCACTTCCGTCTCCCCCCTCCCCACCACTGTTTGTGTCTGCTCCTTACTCTCTCCTGCTATCGATCTCCCCCTTCCTCCCCTTTCCCCCTCATCCTCTGTTCCTGTTTGCATCTCTTTTTCCCCTCATTTTCCTTCCCTTTGTTCTCCCCTCTTGCCCGAGCAGCAGAGCATTTAAATGTGATATTGCCTGTCGCCGTGGAGCCCAAATCTCTCTCCCTCCCGCTCCGTGCGAAATAGGAACTGTTTATATCACTGTTATTTATTGCTCAAACTAAATTCCGTCTTTTGCTCCAATTTGTTCAGATCTCTGCGTAACAATCTGAATGGGACTTGATTTCAACGTGACGTGCCGTGAATGAAAACACAGGTTTTAGTGATGTGTGTAGGAGGAAGAGTAGGAAACAGGCATCAATAGACAAAGTGTGTGAAATGGCAGCAATTATGGAACATTTAAAAGCACCTGTGTGCATCACAATGATCTGTTTTGCTTTGTTCTCCCGTCTTTTTTTTTTTCCTCTTTGTCTTCATCTTCCAGTGGCGTCAGCGCGTGACAGGCATTGTATACGTTTGCATGTTTTAGGGGTCTCTGACGGAGCGCAAATACATGCAATGATGCAACCAGAGGAAAGCATTCACCAGGAAAAGGACAAGTTCTACCTCACCAGCTATCCCTGGCATCTCCAACTGCAGAAGCTGGGAGGGTCTGTGCTGTTTGAACTGGGTGCGTCCATGCCAGCTGCTGAGGGCCTGTGTGTACAGTATGCGTGCGAATGATCTTTTTTTTATCTTCCCGCCTGTGTGAAATAAGTGTGCTTTGCGAGTAAAACAGATTGTTGCTTTTGTTCGCAGTGTGCAAAGTGTGTTGAGGACAAAGGGCACGGCAGAGCAACACTGTAAACCGTATGGAAAAGATAAACTGCAGTAATGGACTAAACCTACAATTATCCTCACAATTTTTTTTTTTGTCCGAGCTCTCCTTCATTCAATACTTGCTTTTGTAATCCTCTCACAGCAACTGGACGCTGTTGTTTTTAATGCTCCAATGGATTACCGCTGCTCTTTTTTTTTTTTGTTTTCTGAGTACATATGATGAATGTGAGAATGCTTTTTTTATAAATGTGTTTATAAACACGCCGCAACTCTAATTATTTCCTTGTTTGCGCACGGGAACTAAAGCCGGGACAGGGGGTTTTTATGGTATCTTTCATGTAATCTTGCCTTACTTGCAAAATGGCGTGGCATTTCCTTTGCAAAGAGAGAGAGTAACAGAGGCTGAATTGTGCTTCTGTAATGATTCACTTCCCCGACTGAGCAGAGCTTCTGTGGATCTGTCACACACACTGCCAAAGTCTTCGGCAGATATCATTTGTGTTGCCCTTTGTTTGAAACACACTTATTGGCTGCATTCTTTGCTTTATTTCCAGCATTGATGTGGAACTTTCTGCAGAAACTGAATTGTGATTCTCATAGCCAGGTGTTTAATTACTGATGCTGTGCGTATGTGGGGTAGGGTCCAACGCCAACCCAAAGCATCAATATTTGACAACCTTGGGATGAGAATACAGAGTCAACTATCTTCCTCCAGAAAGTTCTACATCAGACTTATTCAGCTAGCGGCCCTTTAACAACCTCTTGCTGGCCCTTTGATCATTTCGGTGGGGCAGCATATTAGCCCATTTCATTGATTATGTCTGTTGCTTGGCACAAAAACGTTCTTATTTCATTTGAAAGTGTTAACCCAGGCGGTTTGAGCAGAGGGGATATGGGAGAATCAAACTGACAACCTACTGCCAGGATTAAAAAGGTGCATAGTTTTTTGTGCATGCTACTTTGGAAATATTGTTTTGCTTAGTTTTGACAACTAATGTGGAGTGAACAAAATCAAATGTGCATTGTTTCAACACATTTAAATTCCGAGCTGGTCAGTCATAGGTAATGTAAAAGTCTGGACCCTTGGTACCCTACCTTTATCAAATCTGTCCTTCTAGGCCTGTTATACATCGTTGTAAGTAGAAGTAGAAGTAGAAGTAGAAGTAGAAGCAGCCGTACCACAGTATCAGTAGTTCTCCATTCATAAAAGTATTTAGGTAAATATACAGAGGTATTATCAGCACACCATGTGTAAACTACTGTATGTAAACCTACAGTAACTGATGCTAAGCCACTCGGGGCAGGAACCACAAAATTAACTTATTACTGCAAAGTTGATATGACGATAAGCTTTTCGTCATCGGGAGATGTTCCCGATAATGTTCGGAAGAAAAAGGATCTCCAACATTCAGTCTCCTTTTAGCTCTGTTTGTGCTCTCCACCAACTCTCCAGCCATTAAATGCTCCACTCTGCTTGCTTTAGTGTTGAAAAGGTAGTGTGGAGTGTGTGTGTGTTTTTTTTTGTGTCTTTTAGAGATTTTTCCTGGAAACAGCTCCATGCTTTGTCTGGAAACAAGGTCGATGGGAGTAGTGAGAATGAACAAAACAGTAAAGTTAAGCCAGTAAAACCAACACAGTGAGGAAAAAGAGACTATAAAGCTCTGCGGAGCCGAAGAGAGGGGTCATTTTCGATGAGTTCATCACTCGGAGGGACTCCTTCCACAGTACAGATTGAAGGCCTTTGCTAATAAAGCACTCCTCACAACAGCAAGTATCAAGATTAAAAAGCCATGACATGACACTCTTTGTGTTTTTGTTTAATCTCAAATGGCGAATCAGTTAACTGCAGTTATTGTTAGCATGTGAACTCTTAATCTGTCGAGGAACAAATATTGTGCGATGTTGGAAAAAGGTGCCTGAAAAAAAATTGGACGGGGGACTGACCAATCACAGCAAAGAAAGGGAGACTGGCTAGTCCCAGTGAAGAAATGGTGAGAGTTAATTTTATGTGGAGAATTTGTGGGTAATTTTCTGTGTCAGTATACAGCATCGGGTGCAGAGGATTTGTAGTTGTAGGATTTGAGTATTCAAGGAGCTTCTGTGTCGTGCTGGATGCCGGTCGTTTGCTTTTGTTGACTGATTTCTGAACTAATGTTAGCTGCTGTTGCTATCTGTTAGCGGAGTGGAAATGAGACACTCGAGAACCCGAACAGTCACATACTCTGGACTGCCTTGAAAAACCCAACCCGAGTCGAGCACAAAGAAAATCCACAGTCCAGCAGCGTTGGACAACTAAAACAAATTGTCCACAGGTTTGTACAGACGACGAGAGAGATGAGGAAGGTCAAATTTTTCACGTTTCCTTGCACTCTGCCCACATATTGCCAATAAAATAGTGATTAATACATAGTTAGTACAGTAGTACAGTAGTTAATAGTATACTTCGTACATTCCTGCAAACCGGTAGGAAGAGCCCCTTTAAAAGCACCGTTTCGGCTGGTAATGTGTTGCATTTAGAGTGAATGGAACAACACAACATGTGAGGACAAGATGAGAAGGAAGTCAGAGAAGGCAACTATGGTCTGGGAAGTCGGCGGGGGGGTATAAAGTAGCAAAGCGGAGACGGAAAGGAAAAGTAAACATGTGCTCTTAACATGATTGACCCCCATGACTCTTGACAAGGCTTCATGAGCTCCCACAGTGGTGATTGCGGTCTTTAATAGGCAGTTGCTAAGGAGCTGCTTATTTATTAGGAGCCTTTGTTTTGATACTGACTGAGAAAATGAGTCCTTAAATTAGCAAAAGGGATCTACAATTCTGCTCTTCTGGATGTAGGAGACTAACAGCAGGCAGGGCTATCAGCCAATTATCAGCAGCTCGTGCTTGTACAGTAAGTACAGAAGGGTGGAGGAGTGGTGTAGTGGTGTATCTTACCATCAAGAACGAAGGGAACGGAGCGTCCCTTGTGGTACACAGAGCAGTTTGATTTTTATTTCACATTTTTTGTATTTTCCGCCGTCAATTTGGATTTTATTCTGCATCATAAACAACAAAATGGCTTTTCTTAATGACAAGTGAGAGAGCGCCAACACACTGCTGCTTATACAGTATTAGCTAGTGCAGTGTGGGTGTTAAAGTCGGGTCTGACAACACAGGAACTCCATCAATCTGTAATGCATAGCCAATGAGGGGCTCTCTAACAACAGGCCTTTGTATGCCACTGGAAACAGATTGATCTCTTTGTATGCTGTGCACACGTTTGCCCCTCGTCCCTAAGGCCCTCATTGTCTTCTATTTGTTTAACATGATGGAATATGCTAATCAGGCAGTGGAGATAAAAACTCGCACTCCAGCGCTAACGCACTAACCGAGGTTGCGAAACAAAAACTGTAACCCTTTTAATTGAGTGTTCCCCTGGTAACAGAAATAGTGATGCAATCGAAATTAAATAAACAACACCCTATATATTAAACATGAAGATTCTCTTTGTGGTAAGAGGCTGCTTCTTATTCCGAGACCCAGGCACGTTTTCATGTTCGTGATTGTGGAGTTGAAAATTGCCATGTTTTCTTCATTTGACTGAAACAAATGCAGCAGCAGAGGCCCCGAAGCTCCTGGTATCAGCGGGGTGCCACACGGTGCTCTCGGCTCTTCTTTAGCACAGGTTTATTACTCCGACAGTACGTGAACACGAGCGGAAAATGAACACATGCATAATCACACACACACACACAGACATACACATGCAAACATAAACACACCACCCACCCCCCACATGCCACATGCTGTCTGAGGCTTTCATGTCCTTAGACCAAAGTTTTGATAGGTCCCAACAAGTGAGCAAGGGGCGCTTGTTTACTAGCTGGCAGCAAGTAAATATTTTACATGCAGCACCTTCATGTTGGAAATCAGGGCAACGCATGAGAGCTATCTCGTCAGTCAAGACAGTAAACAACCTGCAAGCAGGGAAGGGAGGATATCAGATTTTATCGCAGAGACCAAAAAGAAAAAAAGAGACGTTGGGAATAAATTGATCATGGCGGATTTCCGTTGTTCGGATAAGCATGAATCGGGATAATCATGAACATCCTGACGGGAGTGACTTGAAAAACTGTCTAGCTACCTAATGTACATCCTATATTGATTTCCAGATTCATTTTGATTTTGCAACAATAGGAAGCCATTCCAAAACCGTAAGCCTGTCATCATGACTAAGGGCGCAGCCTGGACATTGTATCCGCTCAAATAAAATTCAATCGAGTGTTGAAATGCTATGGATTCCAAACTAAATAACGACAGGGGAGTGCCAATCCTTTGTATATCCTTAATTCAAGCCGAGATAAGATCTTAAAATGATCTTATTTAAGATTGTTTGATCGTTTTTCACTTTAAAAGGATGTTCTCTAAAAATAAAGAAATGTGTGCTATCTCAGCGTGGATATGAAGGTTAACTAGGGTGACCATATTCTGAATCCCCAAAAAGAGGACACTACTACGCGGCAAAATTTTGAGGGTTTTTCGGGTCAGGTCGAGTGTTTTTTATGTGCTTCTAACTCAGTTAAATGCATATGCTGAGTTCCCAAAAAGACACTTAACCAGGCCTCTTGGAGATACTGAAAAATACTCACAAAAAGTTGCGTTTATAAGCAATATATTCATTTATCTAGGTCGTTAGAGCCTTTGTTTGCCACGGACACATACTCTGGTCATACAAACTCTGGTCTCTCTACTGTTTTGTTGTATATATTATTATTGTATATAGTATGTTTTGCATATTTTGTTTTGTTGTATATATTGTTACTGTTTATAGTATATTTTGCATATTTTGTTTTGTTTTATATATTATTATTGTTTATTGTTTATTGCACACTGTGCATTGTATATATACACTATGTATATATTGCCTTCTATTTATGTTATGTACAAAGTGTTTTATTTGCGGACCCACTACTGCTGTAACAAAATAATTTCCCAGTCTGGGATCATTAAAGTAATTCTATCTAACAGACAGTACACTCTGCTTCCCATTTTTCACGACCCTGGCGAAAACACGGGTACTTTTTCCGCATTTCGTCTGTAAAAGTGCATTTGCATTTCTCCCTTTTCTTTCGCTCACCAGCAGACAGCGCATGCGTGCGTCGCGTCAGTGGCTTTGCTTCAAACTGAGTGGAGGGGCAGAGCAGCAGAGAGCTCTGATGCGCTGCACTGTTTTATAATGAATGAATACACGTTCCGGGGTTCGGCGTGGAACTCCGCCTCTCAGAGTGTGTTTCCAAATGAACCAGTTAATGTGTATGGTAAATACAATGGTCTGTGATGCGAAGATAAAGTGCACGCTACACAAACTCAAAACCCCGGACATTTGAAGGATTTTATAAACTCCCCCCGGACAGGCCGGACAGCCCCCCAAAAGAGGACATGTCCGGGTAAAAGAGGACGTATGGTCACCCAAGGTTAACGTTACGGTTATCGTGGTATCCTGATTATCATCTAACCATACTAGTTGATGAAGGTTCTCAGTCATCCAGGTCATGGTCAATCTAGGTGCTGTGTCGTGGGCTACTGGACTGGTTTCAATCGCTACCAGTTTTCTGATGTCTCAGTAGTTAACTGGCAAGCTCGCTAATGTCACATTGTTGTTGCTGGTTTGTGCACGACAGTCCCACATTTTCACATATTTCAATGTTGCATCCTGCTCTTTGATGGTATGTGACGCCCAAAATTGAACCAAGTCAAACGGTGAAGTCGCTGCTATTTACGCCGCTCCTCTGATATCGCTGCAGATTGGCGGGGCACGAGTTAGCCTAATGTGAGCCTGTAAAGCACCAGAAATGATTCTCATGGAGATGGGAGTGCAATCTGGAGGTGTTGGTCAGCAGGGGAGACATTTTTTTTTTAGTGCCACAATTACAATGATTTACGGTTGTCCCCATAATCCTAATTCACCACTCTAGTGTTTTTTTATTGGCGTCTGTGATAAAATCTTACACCCTCCCATCCCTCGTCCTCTCTGTGATGTGTGCCTACCTACAAGTTTGCAACAGGGAAGAATTCTGACAGACCTGACATAGTTTACTTCACATGGATCTTTAACAACAAGCATGTCAAAAAGTAACATATATAACACACCTTCATGCAGACAGCTATATATATATATGATCAAAGCGTGCATACTGAAGAAATCTCCACCGTAGGGAAACACTGATTTATTTGAAATATGTAGGTTAAACTTTCACACAGTAAATCACAAAGAAAACAGGGTAAAAACAATCCCTGCTGTAAACACCGTCAGTGTTATAGGTTTTTTTTTCTTCTTTACCCTAACCTCAATATAATCCTAAAAATCTAAACACAAGCTCGATGCTGCATCGCTGTAGAAATAAAGACGAGCAAACCTCGCCGTGGACTGTGTTTTTCTTCTGTCTGTCAGTGTGGGGACTGTTCAACCCTCACACAAATATTAAAAACCATAACAGAGGGAAAAGGAGTGGATGGAAGGCTTGGCCGCGGCCCACGAGTATGTGAAAGAACCCAAACAAGCCGCGCACCCCCGCCACGTAACGGCCTTTTAATTGGAGGCCTCGCGTCTGCTTGCGCGCCAGTGGAGGAATCTGTGTCATTCGCCTCCAAATGACACGACGCGTCTCGCTTTTATTCCACCGCTGGGACAGAAAGGCAGGCTTGCCAGGGATTTTTTTTTTTATTTGACACCGAAATAAGATCAGGCCCGCTGAACTAGCCGCAAAAGACTTTCTTTGGAAAGATAGGGGAAAGAAAGAGAATTTAGAGGGAAAATGAGAAGGGAAAGTGATGGAAAATGAGAGAGGAAAAAAGGGTAAAGCAGAGCTGGGGAGAGACAGAGCCAGAGACTGGAGGACAGAGAGAAATACAGGGAGGGGAAAAAGCAGTCGACAGAGAAAAAGGGACGGCACGTTTGACACCGGCATCACGTTCCACCGAGCTGCAGTTTGACACTCAGACCAGCACGGTGTCGGGGCACGTTAGTTGGGTGAAATGGGCTCAGATTGGCCTAAGGCGAGCAGAAATGTACATTAAAAAGTGTGTGTGTGGCAAAAGGAGAGGAATGAAATAAATACTGGGTTATGCTGCTGCAACTTTAGTGATGCTGGCTTCAAACAAAACCAAGGATGTGGACTGTGATTCAGCTATAGTGAGGTGTATTAAAATAACAAGGCAGGAAATGATTCAAAATACACTTTTCTCTGGAGAGAGACTTTCTCCCATTAAGGTGCTTGTATCCATGTGTGAGTATGTGTGTGAGCGCGCACCCATTACAATGAGCGTCTCACACGCGCCGACTCTGACAAAGACAAATTACTCATGCAGCCTTTGGATGAGGTACGCTCAGTTGCAGTACAGAGTAAAAAAACAAAAGAACGACAAAGATACCACAACACCAATGGCCACAGTTAAAGCTTGGCACGGTAATCTCATGCACTCCTTGATGTGTCAAAATGAAAAGCTGAATATGAAAAAGTGAAAAAGACATTATGCACGAGCAGCAGGGTATACTGTAGCTCCCTGACTATTAAAGCATTATGAGGGCTTAATTTAGCATGAATGTTTTTTTTTTTTTTTACATTATAAATAATTGACAGTGGTATAAATTAACAGTCAGAGTCCCGGTGGGGTTGGAGGGTTGAGAGATGCAGCTCTGTTTGGCGGTGAATTACACACAACTGAAAAAAAAAGGAGGGGGAAAAAAAAACAGCTGTGAAAAATGATGCCCTAAGTTCAAAGCAACTTCAATCAGGATACATTTCTCTGCTTGATGAATAATTGAGCAACAGCCTGAACAGCCTTGAGTCCTAGCACTTTTTTGTGACGGCTTTTGCATGAATAAAACACTGTTTGGCCCGCAGAGCTGTCTGCTTCGCAGGGATACGGCGCTGTGTAGTAACATGGTACTGCTCTAGGTATCCGTCTCCCCGGCTACTCCTTTCCGTTCAGTGTTTCTCGGCCCCTGCATGTCTAATTCTGCTTGTCTTTCTCTCTCGCTCTCAAACTTCTATCGGCCTCCCTGCCTCGCTTTTGCACTTCGCCATTTCTCTATCATTACCTCCTTATTATGTTCTCTCTTTTTAAAAAGTCTGCCTGCTGGTTAGCCATAAAAAGAAGAAGAAGAAGAAGAAGAAGAAGAAGCAACATAATTTTAAAAAAGGACATTTAAGAGACAATCTTGCGTGCCAATAAATGCCAGGCACTCGAAACTTAGAGGTGCTTCTCCCTCCCCGGACCAGCCACATGTGGAGGTGAGTGAATAAACAAAATGATAAGCACTTTCTGAAGTTTCTGAGACAATCACTGCAAATAATACAGGTCAGGCCCCAATTTATTTTCAACTCTTCAGAGAAAAAAAACAGCATATCATTAAAGCTACAGAACCTTTATGCAGCCACGGCACTTTTAAAATATGTGTTTGTTTTTAGAAAAATGACACAGTTACACAGAAAATTGGTGCCGTCTCTGTGCCGGTCCAATTTTCTTCATTTCTTTCTTTGATAATGCCACCATGAGGTGGCGTTAACTGTACTCTGACAGCCAACTTAACTGTCAACTCCCATCATCGTGGTGTGTTCACATTGCATCCATTACGACTAAATTAGGTAAAACGTTATTGTCTGACAATATTGGTGTTGTCTATTGTCTATGCTTCTTGATAGCATAATCTGCAAAAAGGTGTAAGCTTGCACTCTTTTTTGTCGCCACTAGGGCCGTTTAGAGCAAATGCTTGAGATCTTGTTGTAATTGATTGTAAATGCTTTTAAAGGGTAACTCCGTTCTCTGTGTGTCTGTCTAGTGCAAACTTAAGCCTTTCTGTATAAAAGACATACTACAGTCAGTTGTATCAGTTAGCTGATATTTTTTCTCTACTTCTACATTTACCATTTTCCTGTTATTACCACTAATGGCCTCTCTTCAACATCAGTTACAGAGGTCTAGTAGCTTTCATTTGCATCTTTTTGCCCTTTTTACTATGTTGTACTATGTAACCAATTTTGTAGGCTCTCCATAAGCACAGAATCGGATTTACATGAGATTAAAAACAACCCTCTGAAGGTCATCGCACCCAAATTATTTACTTGGCCCTCACCTATAGCCTTGATCTAGAGCTCTGAGAACACTGTTTTGGTGGAGGGAAAAAAATGGGACAGTCTGCGTGGAAAACCACCATGAACTCCCCCCTCTAATGTTTTTTAATGAACAGAATCTGGCTCAAACTCTCTGTCACCTCATTATTTTTGCATCGCATGGGAACGATCACGCTGCATAATTTCAGCCAGAGCATTTTTTAAATGTCCCCTGACATAGAAATAAGTTTTTCCCTTTATCTAAATAGATGCACATATAAGATGTTGAGAGACATTATGATTTCGGTTCAGGCAAGATTTTAGGATATTGCATGTTAAGTGCTTTTTTTGTAGGCACTTTCAGAATAAGAGGCTGTTGAGACCTGTTATCAAAAGCCGTCCTGCGTGATCCGAGCACAGGTCTACAGACCTCTTCCATGTGCGGGTGTGAATGCCCGCAAGACGCACTGAGGATCACATTCAAGAGGCCATTCTTTTACACACCCTCTGATTTCCACGTAGTTCGTTTGTGATCACATTGTTGGTTTCAGCTAAGCATTAAACTATTACCTGCATTAATCACCAGACTCCCCTTACAAATTACATGATTTTAAGAGTTGTTGATTGAGTAACAAACAGCTACGACAAATTCTAAATTATACATGCTTTCTTGAAAATTCCTCATTAAATGCAATATATTAAGTTGTTTCTTTCCTTGTAATAAGCGTTACTGCTGTACCAGCCCGTCTGTCTCTGTGTGTAAAGTGCATCTTACATCCCAACATTCACCAGCTGTTTTAAACACACTGATTTCTCCATTTACACTAAATGTATGGAATATGACGATAGCATTTTATTTATGGTAACGCATTCATATTTTACAAATAAAGTAAACAGCAACCAATATAAGAAACTTCTTAGACTCCTGTGGAAACTCCCCAGACTACCTTAAATAATTGCTCAATTTTGTGAGTTCAGGAGTTAGGAGAAACTTTATAAACACTGTGAAATGCCATTTGCAACATATTCTTAACTATTCGGGCCTTCTTGTTAATTCGGCAAATGTTAAACATGAAGATATTTCTTTATTTGTTGAAAAAAAGAAACATTGTATCTGTTTGTGCCATTGATGGACGTGTTTATTTGTATTTAGAGCAGGGAAGTGAGATGGATCACATGTTGTCACTCGGGACGTATGCCGAGATGCGTGTCAACCCTGGGTGTAAAACCGGTGGCTGTAAATTCTTCCACTTGTGGTCAGGTCACTCAGGATGAACGTTAATACTCGGTCTGATACGCTCTCAGGCACTATAGTCTCACAGTGACACTCAAGAAAACCTTCCCATCAGGCCTGCTGGCAACGTGTGAAGCCTCCACTCAGCTGCTTTATTGCATGTTTTATCAGAGTAAGTTCTGTTGTCAGCCTGTAAGGGTCAAGTGTTGTTAACAAATCATCAAAATTAGATTGTACCTCAATGTGTCGTTGGCCTCTTGTAAATACGCAATTACAAGTCAAAACACAATGAAACATTGTGTTCATCAGTGATTGGCCGGCAGCAAAAGTGTCTCCACTTGAGAGGGATATTTTACAACTCTTCCCAACCCTGCCAGTCATTATGTAAACACTCCCCTTCCCCACAATGACGTGAAAGAAGTGCCCGAGTCATGATCCTTGGGGCTGTGACTGAGCGCTCATTAAACCCCATGATGTCAGCAGCAGAGTTTCAGGAACTGCGCCGCGCTATGGGAAGGGGCATTGGTTTACAGTCTGTCACGGAGAGTAATGGCACGTCAGAATGCTGAGAGGAAACTCCTAATGGTCTACACTTCAATATTTAATGTCTTCTTTCTGGCCCTTTCTGTTTTCTGCTGAGGGCGGGTATGAAGAGAGCCTCCATATTTCACGGCAATAAGAGTTATTATAATAGTGAGCGGAACAGTAGCTCAATGGGAGTGTGTTTGGGGACAGAGTTATGGTGATTTACAGCTGCTTGCAGTGGTCATATGCTGGTTTGTGTTATAATGAAAGTCAGTTATAATTAGGATAATGATTGGTAGTCCGGTCCATGTCATCCACCGGGTTTTAGTGTGAGGATAGCAAACAACAGGTCTGTTGAAGAAGTGGCCGTGTCTGGAGGAGGTGATGCCTTCAGTGTCCATGACTACAGCAAGCTCACTGCCTGAATTATCGAGATTTGTAGTATTTCTTAATATAAAAGCGGAAAGAAGAGCAAGTTTGTGCATCGCATGCTAAAACACACATCCCCGCCCACACACACTTTGTCAGCATCTTCCAGCTCTCAATGCTTTGCCCCCACGATCCAGATGGGACTAGCAATAAAACAAAGGAGTTACTTACCGTCCAAGTCATACAATTAGCTTTTTGGTTGAAGGTTGGAAAGAAATATGCTGCTGGGCTGAGACTTTTTCACTTGTTCAATTCAACTGTCGTCTTGTTGCTTTATCTTGAAACAAGTGGGGCAATTTGGCTCGTATTGTTACGTGCCACACGAGACAATACTGGAAAGAATTGAAATTATTTCACCCCACAGTCAAGATTTAAACAGTGAGAATGGGATTAAACATTTTGTTCAAACAGACGTTTGTCGGGTGTGAGGGGAGAGCAGTGAGAGAGGACAAGAGGGGAGGATATCCTGTCAGCGCCGGGCAACCTCTGACCCGGGATATCCTTCTTAAGATACCAGGCTGCGCTTGCCACTGCCAAGGCCGTGGCACTTCTCCTGCTGTACTGTGCCAAGGCCTCCTTTTGATAACACCGCGCTGTGACTGCAGAAGCAGACTGGTGGTGCTTCATTGTCAGTCGGTGTCATTGTTTTTCCCTCCAGTCAGGGCCGTCACTCGGGGGATGTAACATGGGAGGTTCATGGTATCCACTCAGATCCCACTTCCTTCCGTGCAGACTCCCCCTGAACAGTGCAGTGACAGGGACATGATCCTTCACTCCCTTCCCAGCTGTGAATAGTGGCAGCTGGGTTTGTTGGAGCACACAGTCAAGCACTAACAGGGAGGGTGCCAGGGTCTTGGCAGTGGTGGTTGACAATTCTGTCCCCTCTCCTTCTATGCCAAACCAATATGTAAAAAATATGGCCTACTTCAAGTTTTATTTAAAAAAAGAAAAAAGACTAGTAACTAATCCAACAACCAATGCATAAACTACCAACTCCAAAGCCTCCATACCCCCATGTCACATTGTCTGTATTCATCGCAGTGGTTCCCAAAAAGAGAGGAGGTTTGCTCTGCCTGAGTCATCACGGGGGGGGCTGCCAGACAGCCAAAACAAAGAGAATAGAAAATGACGAGGCATATCTCGCCCTCGGCTTCACCAACAGTGGATAATGAAGAGAGATCACAGTGTGTTCTGTGTCTTAAAATATTAGCTTATCTGACAGTATTAAGCCAAACATGTTGAGACGCCACATGGAGACTACACATCCAGAACACAAAGAGAGGCCTGCTGATTTTCTTTAAAAAAAAAGATGCTCAAATGCCATGCACAACAGACTGACTTTACTGGACTGCTACACAGTAGGTTGGTGATGCAGTGACTTATTCCTTATTTAATTTTTGCAGTGGGTTGTCAGTCAGTGAAGTCTCAGTTCCGTATTATTTGCTGACTATGTTCAAAATGAATTGTATCAGAGTTTGCAAGCAGAGGACATACATATGTGTGTGTATGTGTAGGGGGCTTTAGAATATTGTCATCATTAAAACTAACCTGAAACTAAGAGTCGTTGTGTTTCTGTTAACTTGGGATGAGCTTTTTATGTCTACACAGGGAGAGTCTTCTTCCACAGAGACAACTCTGGTTTTGCAAGTTCCTCATTAAGCATACTGGTAAGCTAGCTGCCTCCACACATCTCCAGCCCCTGCACCAAGCTTTCAGAAAAATTGTCAACCGTCCTATAAATCCTGGTAAGACAGTCACCCATAAGAGTCCTTAAAAGTCCAAGTAATGGAGCACCACTAAAATTTACCACTGTAATTGTCTTTGGTTAATTTCTAATTATGAGTGCACACACTACTCATCGCTGAAATGGTAAAGTAATGTGTTAACTCATGTCTTACCTCCTAACACTGACAGAAAGTGAGTTTCCGTGTCAGTATCTTGAGTCTGAGTTTACAAAAATGTTTATTTTTGGGATGGCTACTCAACAATAGTAATGTTAAAAACAATGTGTGCATATATAGTGGTATTTGTGCCATGTCAATTTCAAAACAGAATGTTAAGAATGTAAATCATGTAAGAAGAGGAGTCAGACCAGTCCAGGACAACAACAAATAAAGATGGCCTGTGGGGAGCTTGAAAATGCATACTCATACAAATTTGATGGGCCAGAGCCTCGTATTCAGCTCAAGATTTTAACTCAGAGGACTGGGGAGGAGGAATAGTAGGCCAAGGCAAGAACTTCAGCTGTGGTGTGAGATTAACTGATGATAAACCGAAAAGTTGATTAGTAGCTGATATTAACAAAATTCACTCATTTTTTATTTCCTTTACTCTGTATGTGTAGAAATGAAAAACCCAAACGGTGTTCAGAGAGAAAATCCAACTGTACTTTTCCCTTTCAGCTTTAAGAGGAAGTGTGTAATTTATATTGTTCCTGTGGACCCATGTGCAGCGTGTTCTCTCATTTTCAATGTAAGGCCACCTTATGACAGTTTTATGTTGCTTTCGCCACCCCTCAACACATGTTTGTAATATACACTTGTAGTACCATTTCAGGGGCATCTATATTTTATTCGGGACATCTATTTTTCATAAGGAGAGAGTGCTGTGTGACCCAGTGGTATTGTTGTTTTGCTTTGGTAAAGGTGTTTGGAGAAAACTCCACATCGGACCCTCTCACCTGCATCTCGCTGGCAGAAGGTTTAGGCTAGGGAAACAGATTAATCTTCATGTTTGGGTTGTGCTGCTGGGTGCTCTTCCCCCTTGTTGTGAATTTAAAATGTAATCCTTTTAGATATGCAACATGGCCTTGAAAAAAAAAGACAAAACACAGATAGTAAGTGCAAGAAAAGTTCAACCCCATCACCAAATAATTTCCTCACGTATTAACTGATATAATTTGACTCGCCTTGAGGAGTGCTGTATGGTAGATCCCATGCCACTTGTTTGAAGACTTGTTGAATTAAACAAAAGAAAGAAAAAAAACATAACATGTTCTCACCTTGTTTGAAGGAAAATGGCAGGCTAAATAATGTGAGACTGTATGACTTGTGAAGAATTGGCAGCGCAGCACACGAGTTGGGAATTGGATGAACTGACGGGAGTGGGTGTGTAGTGCTTCTCTCAGCTTGCAGTAGCGCTGATCATGTGTTAAAAGCAGCTTAGCTAAGCTCTTTAGAGTGATGATTACTATCTGTGAGTCAGTCTGCACGATCAGATTCCAGTATTTAAGAACTATCGAATTGCCCTACAAGATTTAGCCGCAGAGAGATGATGAGAATATGAACATATGGTCATTGTGTGTCTCTCTTTGTGTGTGAGTGTGTGTCTCTCTGTGTGTGTCCCCCAGTTTTTCACTTGCGTGCGGTTTCTCTCCAAAATTAGACTGTCCAAAAATAATACGATACCTGCTCTGACAAATTGATCGCTGGCATGACTATTAAACTCTATTATGGAACATCATTAAAGTTAATTAGCTGAAGCATCTTAAGACCTTTGCTAGCAAAATAATGACACTTTGATGAAACAGTTTGAGTATTTAAAGTGACACTTAATGAATTCTACCTCACAATTAATTACTTTAACATTTTAAAAACTCCTCGGTCAGAAGTGTGGTGGTGGGTTAATGCCAATTTAATAGGTGCACATTAAAACGCATAGGAGGAAGATTGTATAGCTTACTCATCTTTTATTATCCATCACACCAGTAAGGCTATGGCATTTTTTGGGAAGTGTGCTTTTTCACTTTCTTGCAGAGCATTAGATGAGAAGAATGATACCACTCTCATGACTGTACAATGGAAGCTACAACCAGCAGCCCACATGGAGAAACTGCTAGTCTGAGTCTCAATGCAAATAAGTATAAAGCATATTAATTAACATATTATAGATATTATATCTTGTCTGTCTAATGTACAAAAACCTGGGTGTTAACACAATTTTTTTTTTTTTTTTTTTCTCTGCAACCAGCAAAAACTCCAGACTAGGAACTAGCAGACATTCGATCATTGTTGGGCAAATTACCTCCAAATCTATTACAT
Source organism: Diplodus puntazzo (assembly GCA_963678695.2). NCBI lineage: Eukaryota > Metazoa > Chordata > Actinopteri > Spariformes > Sparidae > Diplodus > Diplodus puntazzo. The sequence goes on from OZ023159.1 coordinate 15,211,257, forward strand.
ATCATTAGTAACTATCATTTGAAAGTTACCTTACAACATTAGTGTCTGTGGAGAGCAGGGGTCGCCAACACACCTGGTCGTTTGCAGGGAGCTTATGAGTCGCACACAAGGCACCTTAAAGCCAGTCCGTCTCATAATACATTAAGCCTATTAAATGAGTGTTTCCCACACGTATACTTTATTTGGACGTTCCCAAGTATATATGGCGACCCAATTAAGAAATCCATACTTACGTTTTATACTACAATTCTTACATTTACACATGAAACAAAATCTTGGGGTTATCAATTTAATGGTAGCCATGGCAGCAAAGATACATTGAAGAGCTGATTGGTCGGCCAAACTGCGAGGGCTTGCAAGACTCCAGGGGCTGTCCTGTGGTGACAACTCAACAGAGAAAGGTGGTGACACTTCCATAGCATTGGCAGAAGTATTACGCTGTGCTGGAAGAACAGAAAGCATGTCTCCATTCAAAAAGAAAACGAGGGATGGTCTTTGTTTATTCTTATTAAAAACACCTCTTCATTCTTTTGATCAGTGGACTATCAAAGACTAAAGGAGTATACATGATCAAGTAATGAACTCAAATTTTGAATTTATGAATGCTTCAAAGACAGTCACTGCTTCTTTTTTCTTCTTTCCCCACTCTTTTTCACTTACCATGGTGGAAAATGTTGAATTATTCTTTTGACTCTGATGACTTCTGTTGAATAAATTAAATGATTCAACGCTGGTTTATGTACTGGATTATTTCTTGGCTGAGTGCAGAAACTTCCCTGGAGGTGTCCTGGTAACCTCACAGTGACCAGGAAACTCCAGGAAGTAATTGCAGCCAAAAAATACTCCCACACATTACCTTTACTTAAATTTTTGTGTTTTTTTGTTTTATATGATATATAACATGTTAAATAGTGTGTTATAGTCAGCAGTATGCCAGGTAGATTCTGTTATCTAATCAGACTGACAAACATTCTTTGTTTTTAAGATCGGCTAACCAGTTGCTGGCTGAAGAATCCATGTGCAGCTTGAATAGACAGACATGAAAGTGATCCCCCCCCCCCCCCAAAAAAAAGAAAGAAAAAGCCAAACCAAAATGTTAAACTGGTCTTTTAAAATGCTGTATGTACAGTATGAATTCCACATATCAGCTTGATGTGTACTGTGAGTGAAACAGCTGAGATTAGGTGAGATGTTATCAAGTTCGGAAAGCAACACTTCCTCCAAATGAATTCCTGGAAGCTCAGACTGACAAAGGCAGGAAGGCGAAGAGTGACGGATGGTGAGGAAAGGGAGGGAGTTAATGTGGAAGGGGGGGGGGGGGCAAGAAAGCAAGAGCGATCACAGAAGCATAAAGAGATAGAAGGAGTGATGAAAAGATGTTGGAGAGATGAGCACTAGTGGATAGAAGGAAGGTTGGATGCATAATATTTACATGTCAGAAGCATAGCGAGAGACTGGATAGACACATAACGGGTGCGCAGGAAGTGAAGATGGCTCGGGGTAAGGGTGAAAGAGAGGAAATGGAAGGATAGTCAGTGGGTTCCAGAACAATAGACGAGGAGGTAAAAATGGAGAAAGATCGAGGAGGTAGAAAAAGTACAAAGAAAAACGATGATGGTTATGGAGAGGAAGCTGTAGGATGGAAAAGAAGAGGTCATGATAAACCTTACGCCTTCATGCTTTACAGCCAATCAGAAGATTTGTTTCAAGCATGCCACCGGATCCTGCAGAGTCCAAGGTTGATGGAGTTCACCCACTCAACCTTGAGGCTGCCTCCTTCTGTAGGGAAGCTTATTTCTGATCTGGTGTTTGTATTCTGCGGTCAAAACTTTGCCCTGTGGAAGAGCTGAAACAGAGAAATCCATGCAGTGTTAGAGCCGACACGATTCTACAGGGTGCAGCTGGAACAGGTTCAATAAGAGCTGGAGTGGCAAAGTTTGAGATTAGTTTCTTCTTCTGGGTTGGTAATAATTATAATGATAGTAATACAAAGCCATGTTGGCTGACTTCAAAGTGAAATGCCCCAGCCTTGTCTTTCCCTTGTTTGTAAATCCTCAGACTTTCAACTTTGAGTCTATCTGGAGATGCAGCATTTTATTGGTTACCTTGATGTTCAAACAATCTTCCTCCCCTGCTGCTCTCATCTAATAAAATTGCCTTCAACTTTCTAGCTGATGTTCCATCTTTTGAATGATTCCAAAGTTGAGTCATGAACCAATACCCTACTTTTAACATTGAATAGAGTACATTTAATTAAGACAGTTGGATGGATGGTACTCAGTGATGCCGTGTTGCATGACGCATTTCCTGGGGTCAGTGGAGAAATGATCATGGGTGATGGGTGACCTAGCATAAGTAATGAAATATAGTAATTGGCTTTGTAAACGTTAGCTGAGCTTTGAGAATATTATTAGTAATATTCACTCTATAAAGACACTAGTCTACAACTATATGAATGAATGATACACCATACCAATTGCTCCAAGAATCAGGACTTGTGTCTTCTTACCATGGAACATGCTGGTTCTGGTGAAGTGACATTTTAGTTGGGCAGGCTGTCCAGGTATATTAACAGCTGCTGAAGTATATTTGGTGACCCATCTTAGCATTTCATAGGCCTAAATTCCCCCCGGTTTGCCCATTTTACCCCTGTAAAATAGTGTCTGGGGAAACTCATTTTGCCCCTGGGGAGGAGAGCCTTGGCATTAAAAAGGCTTAACCCCAACAAACAAAAGGTAACATCTGCTACCCTGTTTGCATTGGTGCCATTAGCAAACTGGATAGCATTCGGGTACTTTGCCGGTTTCAACATGTAGTTTGCTAACTCAGAGATTTTTGTTTCACATAGCGCTGGGGATTTTGAAAACAGTTCGCACAGATAGCATTTAGGAAGCTTGGGATTAGGCGCCCAATGACAGCCTTCATACCATCAGTCTCTTGTCTGGTAAGTCAAGTAACAAGTAATCTCTGCATGAGAACGAGTTGCGTGGCTAGCATGCTTTAATTTGATGATTCATAAATGTCCAGGTGAGCCCATGTAGTGTTTAGCAAGTCTGATTCAGATTTCAGTCCCACTTGAAATGCACACAGCTCAGAAATACTTGATCTAAACGCAGCAGCTGCATGCTGGCTAAATAATGAAAACATCTGAGCTTGACGTTCATTTCCCTCCAGGGCTTTGCGCTGGTTGACACTGACATTGTCCAACAATAACTATCTGCCATGTTTGATTAGGATTTTAGTTGAATCTGACACCTAATCATAAGCTTCTCAAAAATAACTAGCCTTCAAAAAGAGGACACTGATGGTCTTTGTACAGTAACATCAGCATTTCTTGGCATTAAGAACATATTCAGCTTCATAACAACTTCTCAATTATATCATCATCTTGTGAATGGTGATCATGCCTCTAACACATTTGTCACAAGTCCTCATTTCCGGTATTCATTTATGCCATAAAGAAAATTGTGTTTTCAGCCGAAAAGCTCTTCAGTTTTTATTCAACCATGTCAAAGACTCCCTCCCTCAACCTGAGTGGGCCCCAATTATGCAGCAATTTTCAGCACACTTGTAGCCTGATAATTCTAGCCCTGTCCACAGAGAGTCCTCTGTATCAGCTGGCAAACAAACAATGTGTAAATGATACACAATGTACAGTTTCACTTATCCCTATCAGACAGAAGACATGCTAACAAGGAAGCATTTGAGGAGGGTTTCCCTAATTTAAAAGGGCTCCTTGTGGTAATATTTGTTTTTACAGCTTGGGTCGTATTTTCCTAGCTCTGGCCTTTAGCCATCTTTGGATTGTTTACAAGGTGTCTCATCATCTGAGCGCTCATGCCTCTTCCTGGACAGAGTTTATTGTAGCGATCCAAGGAATTGACTATTCGCTAAGGCAATCCACCAAACAGGGATTGTCCAATGATTGCTCAGCAGATTTATGACAGGGTTGATAAGCTTCAGATTTCTCCCGTGGTGCAGGCTGCAGGGGGCTGCAGTAAGAGAAATAGCCTGACTCATTTAAAGAGAAACACAGGAGCAAAGTTGTTTTCTGTTTTATCTACTACATCAAGTGTTTATTTGCTTTAATATACGCTGCAATCGTTAGCATGTCCAGCTAACTAGCTTACCTTCGGTCGTGATTGAGTGTCCTTTCAAAGCCAAAGAGCATAGTGTGTGATGACGTTAGCCGCTCTATCCTGCCCCAATCACAAAACTGTTGCTATTGTTTCAGAATTCACTTGTGTTGTTTATTGCAAACATTTCCTAGAATACATTTTGATAGATTCTGAGCAATCATTGAGCTGGAAAGCATTGGCATCATCTGCCAATCTGGCAACACTTATGCCAGTTGCCAGTCAGCTAGACAAGATAAGGCACTTTTGGTGATCATTGTTTAAAAAAGGACTATTGATTTCAAGTGATAGGAAATACGCCATTTTTTGATCTGCAGGTTAACTGTTTATGCAGGCTAAGGTACAGAGGCGCAGAAGTAGAAGTTTATCTTAAGGGATGGAAAAGTTGGGCTATTTGGAGAGTCACGAGTTGAAAAAATCTATTCATTACGTAATGTCAAATGTAATCTAACTATGAAAGGTAATAGAAATAAAGCTGCCAATCCTCTGTGATAGGTTTTATATGCCAGTTGTGGTAATAAAGTAACGTGGCATTGATTTGAACGCTTCATGACACTTTTACCTCACTGTAAACTCCATTTCAAATTTACCATACACTCTTTTAAATTAGTTGATATAAAAGTCTTATTGTGGCACTTTTAAGTTGCTCTGTAAGTAACCAGCCAGGTTTTTTTTAAAAAAGGGACTTTTATTTGTGGTTTAACTGACTGTCCAGCACACTTCAGCCTGTAATTTGGCATGAGCTAAGAGCAATAAGTAAATTAACAGGGGAGCGTGCCTAATATTTTATTAGCCTCATTAAACGGTTTTTCTAATCCCAGTAAGAAGGGCTTTGTGTTTGCTCCCCTTCACCTTGTCTCCAGTCACATGAAAAGGCCAACTGAGTGTTCAAATGACCAAGAAAGGAACTGCCTTTCCCCTCCGTGCACTGCTAATGACAAGAAAATAAACACAGGAAACGGCCAGCCCCAGTTCCCCGCAATTAGGTCACCGTCACACATGCGCACACACAAACACACACACATATTGTGCTGCTGACTACATCATGATGTATATCGTGTACAGCTGTGATGGGACAGGCTTGCTGGAGAGACAGACTTCTGGTTTCATGTCTTGGTCCGAGGTAATGGCTGGGGGGGGAAAGAGCAGAAGCAAAATGCACAAAGCTGGCAATAACAGGACTGGAAAGGTTGGGTTAATTAAAAATAACAACCTGCGTGGGTTGTCCCTGCAGCGGCTGAATCATTCTCGCAGTTTAACAAAGTCACCGAGATCCATCAGAAAAACTAAGTATGTATAACTAATTGGCATGAGTCTGGTGGGGACGTTAAGCACATATCTGAAAGCTCCCAAAAACACTCCTAAAGCATTATGCTATACTACTAACAAGGACTAAATATGCAAAGTTAAAGTTTGAAAAAAAAGTCTTATTTATCAAGAGGCTAAAGGTAACAACAGGCTCATCTGCTTCATCCAGACTGTGTGGGTGTGCTTGATAAATTTGATTGGCAGTCAGCGTGAGCAAACAACCCCACCTCACATTGATTCAAATGTCGCTCAGTTCTGATTGGTGCACGGAAGGATGTGACATCACCTTTTTCAAACTGAGCCCCGCCCCCCTTCAAACCAGTGAGAAAAGCACAGACAGAAAAAAACAGCAAGAACAGAAGAGAAATAAGCAAAATTGTTGGTGTTTACGGTGGACCTTGTTGCTCACAAAAAAGTGACTGAAAAAAAAAGTTTAAAGCCCTTTTTAAAAATAAGGACACATGAATCCTGCGCTGTCAGATTAATAATTTTGTGCAAGTGGCTTATTTATCCAATTCCTTTCATGCGCACTTCAAAAGGAACAACTAGAATAAATGTTGTTTTTTTTTTCCCAATATTGCCTCTATTGCATATTTATCTATGATTAAAGCAGCAGACGATGTGTTCCATTTTTCAGGATGTAAACAGTACGTGGGCGGCGAAACTTCATTATCAAATATTGAAACCATTCTGTAAAGCAACTTGTAGCTCTGTTTTCCCGAAATGTATTGGTGAAAGTTTTTTGTTACTTCATTGTGCATTAAGAGCTCAGACAGCTAGACAATGAACTGTTACTGAATTGACAGAAATTTGATCAGAAATTTAAAATAACATTTCAGAATTATGTCTTTTTCGTCTGGTTCTAGCTCCTCCATTGTGAAAATGTGCTACTTTTTTAAGGTTTTAAGGTTATACTTGCATTAATTTAAATGCAATGTCTTTACATTTTGGATTGGTGGTTGGATTAAAGAGAACATTTTAAGCTGTTACTGTGGGCTTTCTAAAACCAGTGCAGAAGCCACGCCCCCCACTGCCGCATAGAGCAGTGTTTATTCAAAAAGTACTGATATTGAACATGGCACATGTCTAAACCAAATTCACTACTGCACTTCCTTGTGTCCTCAGCAACAAACCTGCCGAGTGTGAAGCCGAATGGTTCTGGAGATTTGCGAATAACAGACAGAGATTATCATATTGTTTCATATGTTCTGTTGAAGCTGGACACCACAGAGAGTATGTCACTGTTTTTAAAGCCCCCTGAAAACTTTGTTCAAATCAAAATTATTCATCTTCAAAATGAAATATGATTATAAACAAGCATGACTCAGAAAAGCAAGAATCACATTTTAAGTTTCTGAATTCTTAGGATTTTATTATTCAGAGTTCAACACTCATCAGGGGGTGGTGTGGTGGGCTTGATTGGAATCGATTGACATGTTAGCCCACAGTTGTCGTCTTCTCCAGCAGAGCCTGCCCACTCGTAGCGAGAATCTGACAGAGGAGATGTGTTTCCACAGCCTCATCGAGGATAATAATCGTGATTCTCATCACACCCACATTAGGATCACTACGCCCGGCGCTGTGGTGGAGGCCAATACAAACAGGAGGTTCCAAACCAGAGTGAATGTGCGCCGCAGTCACTGGCTGTTACCTTCACTGTGCTGCTGTGAAACCAGAGGCCAGGGAGAGCGTGAGATAAAGAGAGGGAGAAAGTGTTGCAACAGCTGGCACCAGGTGCTGCTCCTACCAAGCCCTTCATCTCTAAACCCCATGTTTAGATTTGGCACTGTCACTCCGACCATGACTGAGCCTATTTCCCACCAACTCACACACGCATGCACACACACACATACACACACATACGCAAGCACACACAGCAGGCAGGCCAACCCAGAACAGTGGGGCCAAAGCAGCAGTCTGATGAGCTGTGATAGCGATTAGTCATGTCTAAGGCCAAATGGCCATGTCAGAAATTCAGAGAGGGGTAAAAAAAAAAAAAAAAGGAAAAGAAAAAAAAGAGGAATAGAAGAGGGAGAGAAAAGGATCGGTCTGGATAAAGGAGAAAGACAGGAGGGATTGATCAGAGAGACAAAACTGTTGCCTGAGAGAGATAATGAGCGAGCCACAGAGGATGAAATAAAAGAGAGAAGGAAAGGGAGCCAGAGAACGAGAGGGGCCTACAGGGAGCTGGGAGGAGGTGTGGGATGAGTGATAGAGTTTGGATGGAGGAGAAATAAAGTCAGCTTGATCTGTGTGTGTGCGCGTGAGAGAGAGAGAGAGGCTGCCAGTTTAATTGATGCTGTGACAGCCTGACCATTTATTTTAATGGTGTTGTTTTGCAGTGCTCCATCACGGCGCGATACTCACCTCTTATGTTGGACAAGTTGCTACATTTCTTTGGCGGGGGGGGGGGGGCAGATTCACGAGGTGACGTGTGTGTATGTGTGTACTCTAGCTGTGCGTCTCTGCGTCTTTGTAATTCCGGGAAGGTGGGAACAAATGGTTTTGTGGATGTGTGGGTGAGAAGTGGAAAAACGGGGTGTGCGTCTTTTGCACATAGGCGTGGTTTTCAAGTGTTCAAGTGCTTCAAACACATGTTTTAGGTGTGTGTGTGTGTGTGTGTGTGTGCACGCGCATGTCCTTTGCGCTACATCTTGCAGGATACACTGTTTCCTCATCCCTTTCCTGCTTCATCTTATTTTAACCCCTTAGTGAGACTGGATGAAGGAAACACGTTTGCACAACTGTCCACACACACGCACACACACACACACACACACACACACACACACACACACACACACACACACAGATGGATACACACATACTCACAAAAACACACACACCTACAATTCACCTTGATACGCCCACACAGACCTTTTCCACCACACACCGGCAAACCACAATCTTTCTTTGGACACACTGTCGGCAGCTGTCCTATGACCACTGACTGTGTGTGTTTATATTTGTGTGTGTGCGTGTGTGTAGTGGGTGTGTGTAGTGTGTGCAACATGAGTCACAGGACCACACAGGGACAGCAGGGTGGTACTGGTAGCAGGCGGTTGCTGTAACCGTATTATTCTAACCAACCCATTGTGGTCTTTCCTCAATGACGGATCTTTTTTTTCTTTTTTTTTTTACACACTCAAACACATAGACACATTCACGCGCAGACACACACACAATGGAAAAAGCCAGGCCAGCTATCCAGGGACCGACCTCCGACTGCCTCTGCCTGTTTTATTAATGGAGCGCCCTGGCTCTGTCGGCTCCATAATAGCTACTGTGCCCACGGATCTGTCTGTCTCAACACACACACACACACACACAAAAATCACAGAGACACACTCAGATACAGAGGGAGACACAGAAATACATAAATACAAGTATACAATATGAGGATTGATGCTGCCTTGGACAGAGATGCACGTACTTGTATGCATATAAATATGAACACACACACACACACACACACACACACACACACACACACACACACACACACACAGTGTTAGTGAACGACAGTTGGGGAGGCCATGGAATATACCAACGTGGAAAAAAATGAGCCCTGTTCCTTAGGTTGTCAGCTCCCTCCAACCCCTGATCCTGACCTTAGCCACCACACACACTTACACACACACACACACACACACACACACACACACACACACACACACACACACACACACACACTAAAGCTTAGACGATGGATTCCGGTCATATGAAAGGTTGTGTACAGAGAAAGGGTTCTAAACTGTCACTAATACCTAATTGCGAGAAAAACAACAACAACAGGGACATGCTTTTTTGCATCTGGTAATCGAAGTGAAGTTTGAAGCTGCTATGCTTCCACCAACCGCACAGTCAGGTTACATGGCAGACTGTAGCAGGGATTCAGAGGAAAAGTTTACCCACGGATGAAAATGTAGTTATTATCTTCTCACGCAAATGAGTAGCGTAGTCCACAATAAATTTTTCTGAAGCTTCACAGCAAAACAGTGTTGCAGCGTTCTCCTTCACAACTGAACTAAATGGGGACAACTGCAAGAAAAAATAAAAGGCACCATACAGCTCATCCTGCTTAATCTAAGTCTCTCATGTCGAGATCTGAAATGGATTTGAAAAGTCATTATTCGTGCTCTTTCGTAAGCCGAAATCTTCACTTAGCCGCTAAACTGAAAGTGCCTGCACCCTGTCTGTAGTGGGTGCACCAGCATGGTCGCACATCGAGAGTGTTAATAATGTCTTTTTACATGACTTTTGCATCTCTAAGTGTCCGAAGACTCGAATTATGTTAGACCAACTTTCAACTGGCCTAGGGATGCATATATAATGACTGAACTTTCATTTTGGGTGAACTTATCCTTTAAGCACGGCAGAAGTTCACGTTACTCGGTAACGCATTACTCTAATCTGACCACTTTTTCCGTAACGAGTAATCTAACGTGTTAATGTTTTCAAACCAGTAATCAGATTAAACTCACTTATTCAAGTCACTGTGCGTTACTATTGTTTTCGTCATTTTCCTCAATAAAAAGATATATTTTTGCTTTCTTCTTGCGTGTCGGGGAGTTACGTCGCGTATGCGACAAGTCACGTTTTCAGCACGAGGACAACTCACGTGTTAAACCACGCAGCGACACAAACAACAATGGAGGGAGAAGAGAGATGCGCGTTTTCTAGCTGGAAATACAGTCATTATTTTGAGTTTGTGTCAGCTAAAGATGAGAATATTGAGGTTCGTTGTACACTCTGTGCTGGCGACAAAGGGTTAGAATTAGTTGGTCGCGCGGTATGTTGTAGAGGAAACGCTGCCCTTAAACACGGTTGATTAACCCTCATTTCGTGCCATTATAAACAAGATCCCACTACTATCAATGCCGTGCAGCCTCACAGAACATCTTTTTCTTCCTACCTGGAGAAAGAGTGTGCAGAGATGGAGAGGAATCTGAAGCCCACGCTGAATGTTTATGTTGATAATAAAGTAACTTGTAATCTAACTTAGTTACTTTTAAAAACAAGTAATCAGTAAAGTAACTAAGTTACTTTTTAAAGGTAAATCAGTAATCAGTAATCGGATTACTTTTTCAAGATAACTGTGGCAACACTGCACATAACACATGAATTTTTTGCTGAAATGCAATCGATGCACAAAAATGTCATACAGGAAGTCTGTCTTACACCTCCAAAATAAAGTCACAGAAAATGTTTTAGACTTTTTTGTTTTCCACATATTTACAAGCCCAGGTGGAATGAGGAGCTAAAGGTCACAGGCCTGTTAATGTGAAAGTGCAAAAACATCTTTTTAAGAAGTTTATTATAATTGCTTGTTAGCTGTCTGGGCAGAATGGGGTGCAAGTCGCCATGATCTATTGACAAGCACCGAGTGAGCACATGGATCTGCAATTTGCCAGCATCACTGCTGTTTTTCATTATTATCACTATGCCCCCTCAGCACCCTGGCACTGCTGTCTGTACAGCTTGTGCTGGCTCTTGCAACAGTTAATGTGTTGCCATTTAAAAAACTACAGCTTTACTTTTCCCACTGCTGCTGTGAACATATGTCATTGTAAGGGTTTTCTACCTTATCCATGATATCCACCGAGGCTCTCTTTGCTCAGCCTTCATTCTTATAGGCCACCTCACGTCTGGCCTCGGTCTTTCAATATGTCATTGTGTATGAATTACTATTTTAATGCACCTATATTGTCTGGACATATGGAATGAGCCACAAGAGATTCTCCTATGCTCAAATAAAGTTGTTTCGAATGCCACTGTGAATTGTGAACCGGGTTTCCTTACTGCTAGGAATTTCATTTCAGCTTTCTATTCCCGAACGCAATCGGAATCAGAGTCAATCACATGTAAGCCATACCCAACGATAAAAAACTTAATCAGCAGCCACCTTGCCACTCATCCTCCATTAGCCACTCTCCCTGGGGACTTTGTTATGCAATGAGCCTCGATGGATCGGCCTCCAAACACGGGGCAACAAATGATCAAGTGCGCCCTAAAAGATCAAAGCTGCTCAGGAGAGAAGCAAAAAAAACAGGGGCAGGAGGAGGAGGAGGGGGCCAGGGGCTCATTAGGAGTTTGCCTTCATTAGGAGCAAATTAGAAACTTTCAGTCTGCAGACAAAATGCGGAGGGTGAAAAGGAAGGATAGAGAAAAAATAGTGTGTGTGTGTGTGTGTGCATTAGGGTGAGGGGGAGATTCATAGAAGCTCAAATGACTTTTTAATCACATCATTAAAAGGACTTTGAATTATGAATTTTTCACAATGGATGTCTTTAGGCGTGGGTGCGAAATGAGAGAGGGACATGCTTTATTTTATTTTTTGGGGGGAATGATGGCCAGGAGGTCCAAGGGGGATGCTGCAGCCACTGTGTGTGTGTGTGTGTGTGTGTGTGTGTGTGTGTGTGTGTGCGTGCGTGTGTGCGCACGCCTGCATGAGTGGGTTGTGTGGAGGTGTGGTTCATCGTATTAAAGCCAATCAAGGATGGTAAATAGGCTTTGATGAACAAAAGCAGGAGAGAAAAGAACAGCAAACGATCAAAATTGACTTATCACCGAACCCCTCCCGTGAACAGCAATTTTCCAATCGCGGCTTAGCAACCATAACGAGGCTCGACAGGCCTGTCAGGCCTTGTTTTTTTCCACATGCCAAAGTGATGTGCATGGTGTTGCAGCAAGAGCAATACCAAGATGAACATTGATAGCACGCTTGGCTCACTACATACAGTAGTAACCCTGCAGAACAGGGAGAATATCATGAGTACACATTGTGTTGCTACAGTTCATGAACCCAACCGCAACAGCACGTCCTCTGTTCTGTGTGTCAGTCAGCCCCGGATGCTAATGCTGTTCTCCAATGAAAAATGAGAGTGTAATTGTTCATTTCTCGTTTCCTGCTGGTGGTGATTTATTTCAACCATGACTTGCCTTAATGAAAAGGTAATTTTGACACAACGCAGTGCTTTTCTAACCTGAACCACAGATCATGAAACAGATGTGAGATCAGAAAACGCATTGTATATGCCACTGCTACTTCTATTTAATCATTGTTTTCACCTTTTTTTCCTGTTACATAGTGATTAATGTTATCATCAGCACTAAAATATGTATCATTGAATATATAATTGCCTATATAATTGTAAAGAAAATCCACTTAACGCTAACCCCTAACCCTTAACCCCGTATATAAATAGGCTCACTAATGCATCTATTTTATCTTCTTCCATTTTAAGACAATCAATTTAATGTACATTCAAAAGTTGGGATTTGATTTGATCACATAGCATTACATCGGCACAGTCTGCAATTATGAATTACAACAAAAAGAGAGCCCAAACCTTAAACTGCCATCTGGAGGTCAAACTCAAACAAGATACAAGATACAAGATAACTGATTTGTCATTACACAGCACAGTGTACAAGTATACATAAACATGTAATGCATCATTTGAACCTATGTCCGGGTGTAGCTGTTTAAACAGCAGTGACGAGATTGTGATGTTAATGTGGTTGGCATCTTCAAATCACAAGTTTGAAACATGAGGGAGCACCAAGCATGAATGAAAAATGAATAAACACTGAGTCCAACGTTCCCACCCATCTGTAGTCCTGTACTGTCTGCCTGTCGACGGCACAACAGTCTCAGACATTATCCAGGAGCAGCCTTAAACCAGCATGACTCTTACCTTGATTCTCCTCCTCCCTGGGGCAGTCCTGCTGGTCAGGTTGGATGGTAGAAAGACGCTGTGGGTCAGAAGAATTCATGTTAAAAAGACAAAAATGAAGCATAATGTGTAGAAGCTACTGGTGGCTGCATCTTCATGCACCACCGTTGCTCTGGCATATACATAGTGTCTTGTCTCCCTACAGGTAAATAAGAACTCTCTTGTTATGCATGATTGAATATGTTTGAGTTATGACGGCGTGCTAGTTGCAATCAAGGTTGTCTTTTAGCATTATTTAACTTACTTGTAAGCCAACACTGTTGTTCCATAGAGTGGGTCTTGGAAGAAAAGCAGTGAGATCCTAGAAATGAGGACACACTGTTTAAAATATGACAATGACTTTTGGAGCTGTGAATCTGCCACCGTGATCATCATAAACTAAATACGTGCCGTGCTGGATTGGAAAGCTCGAGAGACATATGCGACCGTAACTAAGAGAGGGGTGGGTCAATTTGCAGTTGGCTGCCACAGTGGGAAAGTGATACAAGCTGATGGTCTGATATCTGGTAACAAACAGAGGCCACATTTGGCAGGAGCACGGCTGATGGAGAGAGTGAGAAGGAGAGATGAAAGGAGATAAAGAGCACTATACGACCAGAAAAGAGGGGAGGGGGAAGTTAGATAAACACCGTTTCTTGCATGTGTTTTTCTTTTTCTTTTCTTTTTTACTAGGCCTCTGCTTCTCGTTGGTCTCAGAGCAGAGGACAACTCACTCAGTGGAAATCAAATGTTGATAAAGAGAAAATTGCATTGGATAGGGGAGAGGAAAACAGGAAAGATACACCCAGAGAAGCCCCACAGGAGCAGTCAGGAGGGAGGGGGAGGAGAGACGGACAGGAGAGGGATAGAGAGGAAAGGAGGAGGAGATGAGAAAAATATTGTGAGATCGCAGAAACAGATAGAGACCAGAGACCAGAAAAAATCAAAGTATACACACCAACGCACACACATCTGCATGCACGCCCTCTTTCTCACATGCACCTACACTCTGGCTGCAGTTGCTACGTGCACACAAACGCCAGCACAAACTCTCTCTGCCTATCTGGTGGTGTGTTGACACTATTAGGAGCTCACACAGAGAGGAAACGGGTTTGGGGGGGAAACACAAACAAATTAAGAGAGGAGAAATTGTTCCTCTTGTTGCACTGCACTACTCCTCCGCAAACACCTCAATTCTCTCATTACACTCCATTATGGTGCCCATCCTCAGACAAAAGAGTTCCTCCAGTGCGGGGTAATAGGAAATCAAGCCAGCACTCCATTGTGCATTGTCCGCCATCAGTCCCTCTGGCCCGGGAGGGCAGCCGGGGCTGTTCGGGCTCCAACTACAGGGAGCAGACAAACTCCACGTGGAGATGGGAATCGATTGGGAAATGTGTTTTGTGGTTCCTTATCGAAGTATTTGTGTCTTTTTGGACGTCATACGGGTACAGTCAAATGTGCTACAAGTCATTACTCAAATTTCATGTCAGAGCTATCAAAAGAAGGCATTCTGAAATGTATTGTACATTTCATTTAGAGCATTTATAGCTTTAACATGCATTTGACCTACCTTTGTAGGCCTTATTGTCTGTGACGGTAATTTCCTGTATTCAGTTGCACTTTTCCTTCATCTCTGTCTGGACTGTAATATGTGAAAGCTTCCTGAAAAGTGGAACCCTCACCTATCTCTGCTTGAGCATGAGGGTATTCATTTTTATCTACAGCACATTAAGTTTGCAAGTGTAAAAGGAAAGTGAGGTGTTGAACCGTGGGATAAGTGGGATTCTTGAGAGCCTGCAGGACTTAACGCTGGCTTCACAGCGCCACATTGGGCATTAAAGTCACTAAAGGGGAGAGTCTCAAGGTCTGCAGGTGAACTTTCCAAATTCACTTAATTCACATGGCAGCCATTGTGACTTACCACAAGTATAACTGCAGAAGCAAGTCATGCAGGTGGTTAAGAGTAAGGACACACGTTTTTGGAACACTCTGACTTGTATTTCCTTCACTTGCATGTGAGGTTCCATTTATTTCTGTCATAATAAATCCCAACAACAGTAAAAGCAGTGTGAATTAATTATTTTTGGCAGTGAAGCGAGTTGCTTACTCAACATGGTAATCATGTTCCACCATGGCTGATTGTTTGCATAACTGGTGTGATAAGGCACCACTGCGTGTCGAAATGAGTGTTGAGATAAAAATGTTTGGTTTTTAAAATCTTCCAATATATTCAGTTATAAGTAGGGCTGTCAAAGTTAATGCGTTAATAACGCGTTAACGCAACGTCCTCTTAACGCCGTTAATTTTTTTAACGTGCGATTAACGCTCAGTATATTAAAAACAAAAACAAAAAAAAAACGCGCATTGTATGATTTACGGCCGTCGGCGGCACCCGTAGTCTTGATACAGAGGGAGGCAGAAGAAGAAGAAAGGGAATCAGAAGAAGAAGAAGCAGGGCTGGCGGTTTGTTAAAAACACTGCGGACTGAGAAGCAGCACTCGCTGCAAACTCCTCATCTCTGCTGTCACTCACGGTGGTGGACATTTGTTTCTCCATCGCCCTGATCATTTTGTGGGACACTCTCTCGTCGCGTGCCCGTTTGCTGATAACTCATCCCCGCATGTTTATCTCAGGCTCCTCGCTAGCCTTCTTCCTCCCTCTAGCAGGCAGCCTGGCGCTGCTGCTGTCCTCCTCGGACAGACGCTGAAGCTCCGTTTCGCTCACTCTCTTGGAGTCGACAGAGAAACGTCTAGCGGCTGCTTCTCCCGAGTTTTCCTCTGAATATATCACGACAGAAAGTTTGAATTTCAAGTCGTACTTTTTATTGTTTTGCTGCACCGGAGCCATGGCGATCATCAGTGTGATACTGACTGACAGAAAGCAGCACACTGCGTGAAAAAGGCGAAGAAGAAAAACGTGCAGTGTCAGTGGACACCACTTGCAAGCCAAACAGGCGGCAGATGCAGAGAGCCCGTCGCCCCCCCTCGCCAAAAGCAGACAACCCTGGATTTATTTTCCTGCATGATTTGAAGTGTTGAATAAACATTTTCATAATGCAAGCATATTTGACCTTTCTTATGTTGTTAAAAGTATTAAGAACATGAAAAAATACATTAAGGTACATTTAGAGCAGAAAAAAATTGCGATTAATTTGCGATTAATCGCGAGTTAACTATGGACAAAATGCGATTAATCGCAATTAAAAAAAATGATCGTTTGACAGCCCTAGTAATAAGTCATGTGATGGGGGAAATGTATGAGGTCAGAGAAGATTCTATCCAATATCACTACTTATATTTGCGCTAGAATCAGCAGCAGCCAGTTTCAAATGCAAGTGCTGATGGAAAGCAAAGTATTTTCATTTGCTAATGAACATTTCCTCTGCAAACTCTTTTTCAGAAAATTTTTCTAGCAAGTTATGCTTTCAAAATGTGATGGGCACAAAATCAGCTATCTCAAAAAGTGGTGGTGACGTGAAAATTCTCCAAAGATATTGTCTTTAAAATAAAACAAATGCCCTTCCTTCCATTCACAGACTGACCAAAGAAGGCCAGCTTTACTTTAGGATTTCATCTTTCACAATGTTTTGCATTATTAGCAGCCAGCTTATGTGCTAGTTAAAGGTAAATTGCTGTATTTTTAATCCTGGGCCCTATATCTACTTGTGTGGGTGTGTGAATGATTAATACTTACCAAAAGTTTTGGTATCGTCCAGTAGATTGCCTCAGCTGGCAGCTGTGACTCGGCCGCATTGGCTGCAATGTAATCGTTTGGGGCAATTCAAACCATTAAGGTTACATCCACTGTAAATGCTTATCACCGACAGGCTGAGGTTGACAACATTATGGAATTGACTGTTACAAAAGAGAGAACTTTAATAGTTTCTGACTCTGGATTAAAATATTCCAAAAACTACCATCTCTCTGATCCATTCATTTGACCAAATAGCACAATTTTAGGCTATTCTTTGTGATGTCCTTTTAAAAAGTAATGCAATAACTAATTTAGTATGTTCCACTTCCATTCACTGAGCCTCCACTGAAGCTGTTTGGGGCACCCCCGGGGAGGCCCACTTCATGCTTTGAAAACCTCCAATTTAGAGTCTATGCACAGACGGGCAGCAAATGAATAGAATGTGGGACATTTTGAGAGATGATAAAACAACACCCGCCACCACCACCGCACCATTGAAAAAACACCAAATGGGGTGGATATCCTCTGAAAGAACGGTGTTCATCTCTCCAGCAGAGTTTCAAAGACTTGTAGAGTTTGCGACAGGGAACAATGAAGCTTCTGCGGTGGCTTGTTTACATCCAACACCTTACAAAGAAACTTTATGTTATTTTTTTCCCTTTCATTGTCACCACTCCACATATCACTGTCCTTTCACGGCGGTTTCTTCTGCTGTGCAACGACGTCAAACAAATCCAG
This sequence comes from Diplodus puntazzo, assembly GCA_963678695.2. Lineage (NCBI taxonomy): Eukaryota > Metazoa > Chordata > Actinopteri > Spariformes > Sparidae > Diplodus > Diplodus puntazzo. The sequence continues at coordinate 15,228,853 of OZ023159.1, forward strand.
CATGTGGGCTGAATGTTTGGAGGGTGGTGTATTGTGTTCACTTTTAATGGTCCTAACAAAAGCTTAAAAAACTCAGCTGGAAATGTCATCCCCCCCCCCCCCCCCCCCGCCCCGCTCTGCCTTTCCTTTTAGTCAGGTCCTCTTCGTGGCAGGCATTCGCATTAACAGGCAAATTGAGCTCGGGCTATAATACACATACAATTTGTAACATAAACTTGAAACTCAGACGGTCTAACACACAACAGGCACCGTCGCACAAGGCGGCAGAGACACACACTGGGATGCACAAATATTCATAATGGGTCACGACTAAAAGGGGGCACATTTTAGCCACTCTGTCACCATCTTGGCAGGTGTTTATGCGAGCGGACCCTGATAATGCAGCTGAGTGGAAAGGCAAAGGGAAGGTTAAGAACAAGAGAAACCCACCATTTGCTGATGAAAGAGAGGGTTTTAGTGTAGAAAGTGCCTGGTGAGAGAATGGTTATGAAAACAGTGCTAAAAGCTGCAATTTGGCCCCAGTATTAAGAGGATCCTCTCTTGAATCTCTCTGCAAAGTGACATCTTCACCCTGTCGCATTATTTCACTGCCGCAGATTTTTTCGAGACGTACAGGCGTAATATTCAATCCGTCACCGTAATGAGTGACGTCGGAGAAGTCTGCAAAGTGGGCTGAAACAATCTCCAAGTCTTTTCCCTTAACTTTGGTAGAGATGGCTAGAAGTGTTGTCACATTTGCCGGAGTGACATTTCTCCCATCAGCTGTCTAGAATAAGCCTTCAGCAGGCAACGGTGACATTGAGATGACAGGGCTTTTATTTTCACAGATATGACAAAGTGTGGCTGCAAAAATCTGGACTGTTTGTTCTTAGATTGGACTTTGTTGAGGATGCTTGGACGGCAATAATGTGCGTCTGTGTGTGTGGGAGGAGGCATTAGGTGGGTATTAGCAGGAAGGAAATGGAGAACCCTGAGATTTGGTTACGAGCGACTTGAGAGCATTGACAGAGGGTGCAAGGGAGAACGAAAGAAGATAGGAGGGTAGAAACAAAGAGTTTGGAGTGGGAGAGCATGACGGTATATGGGCTGACCCTGATGCAAGGGGGTGAGAAGAAAAGATGGAGAAAATAGAGGAAGGGAAAAAAAGAAATGTGACAGGGACAGCTGAACAAAGAAATATTCAGAGTGTAAAGAGACTGCAGGAGAACTTTAGCGCATGTGAGAACGGAGAGAAAGAACAAGGACAGACAGAAAGAAAGACAAAATAAATGAACGAAAGAAAGAAATGAAGGAGTAACAGATAGCGGAGTCTGTGGCCAGGAGCCAGATGAATGAGTCATAACTCAGCTTCATTAGCGAGTGTGTCTCTTGACCTATCGACATCCACATCGCACCGTGTAATCCCCGCACATCGATCCGCTGACCTCCCGCGAGCGCCGGGATTGTTACCGCTCCTCATTGTTTTAGCGTCAGAGCTCCTATATATTCCTAAAGCTCTCCCATCTCAGCCACCACCTCCCTGTTTGCCATTAATATTGAACGTCCACAAATGAGAACAGAGGTCAGGATTTGTTTATGCACCCGGCTGGGCCGTGGGCCGCGTATATCCAGCAAAACAGCCGAATGTCGATTTGAGAAATGCTAAAAGTTAAAAGTCAAATTGTTGCATGTCAGACTGGAAAATATGTTTGACCCCTCTTCCACAAAATGCGGTAGTTTAATACAGTCTGTCACAAATAAATAGTTGTACAGTTTTGTGATTGTGTGTAGAGTGTAGAGTGTTTCTGCTACTGGGATGTGTTCTGAATATCTCATTAATGAGATGTAGATGAAAATGTTCATAGCAGGTTGTGAGACCTCCAGTTTGACGGTCAATCAATAGTATTTTAATTTTTATCACAATTCTAATAGAAGCAGCATTCACACATCTTTTGACTACTAAATTGTGGTTTGCGAGCCTTTATGTCATGTTTCAGTCTGCGGTTCTCTTATTTCTCGTTATATTTTGAAGTTTTGCTCTCACGTGTCGCTTTTCATTTCCTCCATTTTTTTGTGGTTTCCCGCCCTTTTTCTGTGCTCATCTGTGTCTCGTCTGTCCATTAACCCTTGTGTGTGTGAAGTCTGTGTGCTCTCTGCTGTCTGCATCCGGTTTTGTTCCCCTGAGCCAGTTTCCGAATCTGCCAGTGGTGTTTATCTGTTTTTTGTTTCTGGCTTTATTCCTCATGTTTTTCCCGATTTGTACTTTGCTCGTCTCGGTTGGTACTTTGTATGAGCTTTTGTGTTGCCAATTTGTATTTCGGAATTGGATCTTCTTGCTTTATTAAGGATACTATTATTTTTGGATTTTCGATCACTTTAAACTGTAAATACTGCATTAAATTTTTTTCACCGTATTTAGGTTGTTATGATGACCATCTTAGCGATAGTTGCCCCTCCCATCAGACCCCTCCTTTCAATGCCAAAACACTGAAGATAAGTTGAAACTGAAAACCAGTGAAGATTGTCATTGAATTCCATCAGAATCCAAATGAAATGGGATTTTTTTCAGGACCAGATATTTGTTTCCGTCCCAACACAACTTTTTCAGATACAAATGTTTCAATGCCCACGTTTCCTTTGTCAGTTCAAGGTTTTGTTTTCAATACTTGCTGCTAAATGGAATTAAAACTAGAGCCGGTTAAGTAAAGACATTTGAGGACGTCATTTTGGTCTTTGGGAAACACTGACTGTTTTTCTTTTCATTTTATAGACATATCAAGTAAACCACTCATCAAGAAATTAATCAACTGATTAACCAAGAATGAAAACAATCTTTACTTTCATTACGGTGAAGTTGCATGCCGCAAACTGCAAGACATGTTTAAGAAAATGCAGAAAACTGCCCTCTTGGATGCCTCTGTGGCAGATAAAACAGGATAAAATGCCGTCCAGGGTCAAATGTAGCATGACTTTCTGCTCACTGTTGCCCCGCCCCACACAGTGGGTTCTGCTTTATGTTTTTTTGCCCCTGCCCCTCAAACACCGTCACTCTGCCACTAAGGGGAACTGCAGACCTGGATGATAATTCCACTGTTGATGTAAAAATTCTGATTAGTACAGCTTTCATTTAAATACAACTACCTTAGTGAACAGTTTTTTTCAATAATGACTTAATTTTCATCAAACATGCCAATAATATTGTCTTTGAAAAATGTTTGTCCTTTCCACCATCCGGTTCAATAAAAGCACTATAACGTGTATTCATTTTTGGTCAATAAGTAGATTAATATGGATGTACCGTATATTGCCAAATCAAATTGCCGGATATTACATTTCGGAAGACTCTTCTCAATTACATCCGAGGGATCACTGTCAAATAGTCGGCACTCTATCTGTCACGAGAGAAACATAAATGGAGGGCTGGAAAATGAACTGCCACCTTTTATTCACAGCACAGTCTCGTTGTGTTATGATCAGAACGTGTTGAAAAATGAAACGTTAGCTCAGTGGCAGATCTTCAAGAAGCAGATCAATAGAATAAACCAGAAAACGCTGCGGCCACAAGCAGTCATTACAGGATGATGACAGACTCTATTTCCCTCATCTCTCTTCCGTCTGTTGCCTCAAAGTCCAGCTGAGATCACACTGAGTCATGCCTTTATGTAATCAAAAGTGATGTCAGCTTTTAAATACGTCCAATCGCATGTTTTATTATTATCAGTAAAAAGGATGTGTGCATGCTGTTTAATGTGCTGCAGCTGAGCGGCTAATTAGCTCCACGGCCGCAAACTTACGGTCTCAGTGCACCCTTCCCCGGTCAGACGAGCCGAGGTGCCGGACGAGACGTGCGTTCGTGTTCGTAAATTAGATAAGAAGAGGGCTTCGTCGTGAGAGCTAATGTGGTATGTTGTCCACAGTCTGTGGCTCTTGTGTTGTGTGACAGAGTCAGGGCTAACAGGGAACATTGCAGCCTTGTGTGAGTATTTTGGGGTTTTCCCAAGGTCTCCATCTGCACTGCTTGGACGGATACTGAAACAGAATCCAGTTGAATTAGTCATGACACGAAGAATATCTCTATTTTTTATTTCATCTTTTGGCTTTAGTCAAGAGAGAAATCATCAGATCACATCTCCAAATCCACATCATAAGGGCAGATATATATGATTTGTGTTGGACAGAAAATTGTCAGCAAACGAACTCAGTAACCCCCGTTGTACAGCAATATATCTAAAAGCAGCCACAGGCGATTAGTTATAATAGCTGAAAATCCTCTGTTTGGAGGGCCGTGTATCCCGAGGCTCAGTCCTAAGACACCCCTTACGCATGCAGGTCTAGGGGTAGGGGATCCTGATTCTTGATGGGATAGAGGAGGGAGAGGGAGAAGTGTTCGGGCGGCATTGCCCTTCAAACGGGTTATGAGAACTCTGTTTCAATGTATTATGGTCCTTTTCTTTATGACAAGCATAAAATAATTGCTACAATGCTAGTTAACCGTCTAATGTTTATCGTTGTCCAGCAACGAAGCTGCTGTGCTCTCAGCATGTTGGAAATCACATCTGTTTCCAGTGCCATAGAAAACAACTGATGATGTATGGAGGGTCTTGAAAGGTTGTCCCATTTCATACTTGGAGATTTCAGCCACTACCACTTGTTAACTCTGCTCTGAGGGGGTAAGGGGGGACGTGAAATGTAGGCACAGGCAAATAAACTGAAAACTGGACTGAGGCCAAATAAGGCCAGAGCAGGGAAAATGTTTTTTTGCTTCATACAAACCATGACAACACTAGAATAAGAATGAATAGTCTGATTTCAAGTGATGTTTGTTTTCAGCTAAAAAGGTGGGAAACTTTCTCTTGTAAAGACGTATCACGGCTGTCCTCACAGACGCTCTGCTCCCCGGAGCATTCTTGTTTGTGCTGTAGTTTGTTACCAGCAAGGAGCACGCAGCTTCAGTGCGGCTCTATTGTGCTTGTCTCCAACTGAGTGGGAGAATCGTCCTGCTTCTGAATCAATGACCAATTCAATTTCATGCACCATGCTGACATTTAACCAAGAGAGCCAGAAAGGTTAATGGAATTCCATATGTACGCACAGATGGCCTGTACAGTGGCTGATTGTATCACAACGCTACTTAGCAGAAAAGCCAAACTAAAGGGAGAAAATCCTCCTCCAGCTAAGCTCTATATCAGCACATTCTCACACAAGGCCCACTGGATGGGAGTGCATTAGATTAGCTTCTTTGTCTGTCTGTCTTTCTGTCTACCACCTACATTTTCACCTATTCCTGTGTCTGGTTTTCAAGTCTCCGTCTCCCTGACTTTCATTTTTTTCTTTTGACTCTGCCTCTTTGTCAGTCTCGGTTCATCTATTTCTCTCCTTTTTTCAATTTCTGTCTCTTTGTTTTCTGCCTATCCGTCTTCCTCGCTGCCTTTATGTTTGTCTGTCTGCTTGCATATCTGCCTGTCCTTGTATTCAATCTGTCTGTCTGCCCCCTCCCTGCCTTTCCTATCTGTCATGTCTGTGCAGCAGCACAAGACATAACACCCACCCGATCATGATCTAATCATTCAACTAACGTCGTCCTCCGTCTTTTTCCTCCCCACTCCAGCTTTACTTCTCTGCTAGAATATTGACTGCCAATAAAACAACTGACTCATGAGAATATCTCCGATCTGCTGGTTACACCTGATGACATTTCAGCTCCAGCTCACGAGGACGACTGGAATCAGCATAGCAAGATGAAGAAGAAGCAGACTTTGCAGACGACTTTGTCGAGCCCCAGTAGCCCGAGTGATGAGAACAGGGTAGACACTGGGTCGTGGCCACTGTAATGCAGCCAGACAGCTTGTACAAAAACACAATTACCCCGACACAAAAGAGGGGGGGCTCACCCTGTTGCTCTGATCCGATGAATGGCTGGAGAATGGACTGGACACAGCCAGCAGAGTGTGAAGAGAGGAATACACTCTACCACATGGGAGACGCACATTAAGGCAGTTACAGTGAGCATTTAACAATACTTGCAGGTACAAGCTAAAGATGGATAGTGGGTGTTGCAACGTGGTTACACATCATGCAGCACAGGATGGGAACGGCCAACAAATAAGGCTGCACACAAAATGGGATACACAACATGTGACAAAGGATTATGAGCCTGCAATTTCATTAACAAGTCACAACTAAAGATTTACTACCTTAAAGCTGCTGTTTGTGTTATTTTCTTATTAAAATAAGTGTTTAATAGCTCTGTGTTCCAATAATAACTGTTATAGTGTTTTGGTCAGTAACCCATGTCTCTCCTCCCCCTTTCCTCATGTCGTAAAAGTATAAAGTGAAGCTAAAGCAAAATTTTCTGGCATCCATGCTCACTTTCTCCAGTCATGACAGAGAACTCCATAAAGAGGCTGAGTGTGACCTGCCTCACCACGCAGAGAGCTGGTACCAGAAAATAGATATTGCGGAACTGGGAAAGCTATCCATTCCAGCGCTCCCATGACAGCTTATACTACCAAATGGGTCCAGTGAAGAAATACACTTGAAAAAAAGTGAACAGAAACAAAAGCAAACAGAGCCGGCTCAAAAAAAGGAGTGATGGGCGTGTAGTGATGCAAAGAGGGAGGACAGGAAGTTAGCTAAAATGGTGCTTACGGCCGCTTCAATGCTCTTTGTACTGCCTATGGCCAACAATATAATAATATGTCATCCACAAATAGTTGTAAGTTACTAAAAGTTAATTTAGTCTAGTGCTGTACATAAAGGTATCATTTGTTAGAAAAAAAACATTTTTTTCTCATTCCTAACTCGTCATTTAATGACACTTTGGGTTTGTGTCCGACTTGACCTAACATCCCAAAGCATAAGTGTTTGATGAAACTTTACTTTCTCAAAAAAATGCACCTTAAAGTGTAACTTTGATCTATTTATGTAAGTATTTCTATTTTTAAACTTAGGAAAATACTGTATAATTCAGATGGGAAACATTGTGATTTTTACAATGGTATGTTTCCACAATGATATACTGTTAAAGGTTAAACTTCCAAATTATAACATATATGGATTACTGCAGTGAGCCCCACCTTGAAAATATGAAACATGAAGAGGCTGCTTACATGTAATACATTTGTTAAAATGATCAGGCAATATATGATATATAGCTATATATATATATATATATATATTATATATATATATATATATATATATATATATATACATATATATATATATATATATATATATACATATATATATATATATATGATTGTTTAAGTAAACAGGCGTCATTTCTAAGCTAATGTTATCTACTGATGCTCTCTGTTAGCAGAGCAGAGAGAGGCACTGAGACGAGGCGCCCGAGAACTTGCATAAAGTCACATTCTGTGGACAGTCCCAACCTGAGTCCTTCACAAAGAAATACACAGTCCAGCAGCGTTAAACAACTTCAAAAGAACATCCAGAGGCTTGTACAGACAACAGAGAGACAGGGAAGACAGGAAGATTTTTTCACTTCATGTTACAAGCTGCTCACATATGGCCAATAAAAAAGAGATTAATACATGTAGTTGATACAAATTACTACATAGAGCCCCTTTAAGCAATTTATGTTTATCTTTTTTGTGATGTAAAATATGAAATGACTTTTACTTTTACTTACTAGCTGAGGATTTTCAGTGTGGTATTGCTTTTTTAACTCCTGTAAAAGATCTAAACCACTGTCTTTTCCTTATACACAAGTGGTACATACAGGGAAAGAGCAGTTAGCAAGGGGTTATATGGGAATCATGAACCAACAAAAGAGAGTGGATTTAATTATGCTGAAATTCAGCTAACATAATTTTGCCTCCTCGAGCTCAGTGAGGGACTTTTGTAGTTTCAGCTTTATATTCAATATACTTTAGCATCACGGTACATCAAAGACCATAATCTTCACAAAGGAGCTGGAAATTCACAAGTTATATCTATAGTCTGCCCACGTGTTTGAACCCGCAGTGAACCCGCACGCATTATATTTCTTTTAAAGGCTAGTTGTTGTCAGTGTTACTGGAGATTTCAATCTGCAGTGAAGACTGAAGACACCTCTAAAAAACCATTAAATTAAACTGAATTTTATTACATAATTACCAAATAAAAGTTTAAGATTCCTTCTCGGCCGAGCCTACGCTTGCCCACACATATGACCTTTCTGTTCCTCTCCTGCGCTCTGTCCCTCTCTCTCTCTCCCTCCCTCTGATATCTTTCAAGATTTGCTTAAATTATGTAAGAAATGGCGATTCTAACAATAGGTTTTCATCCGTTTTTGAGACACGTCAGGAGGAGAGTTTGAAGACTCAGTCCAGCTGACCCAGGTTTACCCTTTCATATTGATATGTTCCCCATCACTGTCTCTCCCTGAATGGGATCTCAAAGATCATTGCCCAGGTGCACTTCCCTCTTTCCTGGAACTGAATTGGAGACAGTTAGAAGGCATTTAAAGAGGAGGTATGGAAGCCTACCGGCGCCTCTTAGTTGTGAAGTCCTGCTGAATGCACTGTTCTGTATTGGCATCTCAGTGGGCACTCGGCTCAACAAGTTTATTTTATAGCCTTGTTAAGTGCAGTGGCCTTTGAGTGTCTGATTAGCGTAACAAATGTTTCTGAAGAGTCAGCTTTGACAGTGGCATCTGCGGGGCATATGGAACAACTCTTCCCTGTCACACATTTAAAGAACATAGCCGCACAAAACTACTGACACCATGCAAAATTAACTGTGAAAACCTGTAAAACATTCAAGCAGAGACTTACATCAGAAGTTGCAGCCTTTGCTCTCTGCGTCAAACTGGATGAGCTTCCACTGGCTGGAGATCTGTGTTGCCACTGTACAGTCACAATTGAACCATGGGTTTTTTTCGTTCCAACAAATCAGAGTGATGCATCGTCTCTCTCTCTGGCAGATTGCATCATGTCAGTTTCAGAAGCGGTGGTTAAAAAATTTAAGCTTAGAAGCTCCAGTGTTTTCAAACCTGAACCTCATAAAAAAATAAGGTGGGGTCTGTGATTTCAATGTGCCCCATACATATTTATTCCACATGTAAGTAATACATAGGTATTGAATCAGACTTTGCCTCTGCAAAATGACCATACGAGATTCGGTGGATTTCGTGGCCTATAGAGGTGAGGTTTCGTGTGACCCCAATTATTTGGTTTTTGTCAATTCTTGGCTACTGTAGAAACTTGCCAGTAAGAAACACATGACAACACAAGTCTTAGTTTTGAGATAATACACACTGATGAAACATTGTAAATATCATATTCCATTTCTGCCAATAGATCCTCCTCAATACTTCCGATTGAAATTAGGGCCAAAAGGACTTGACCAAGGGATAATTAGCAATTGTTAACGTGCTAAAGTGAGAAGCTGACCATGGTAAGCATTATACTTGTTAAACATCAGCAGGCTAACATTGTCATTGTGAGCATGTTAGCACAATGAAGTGAACCACTTAGCTAAAAGCCCTGCTGTGCACAAGTACAGTGTGCTGTTAGCATGACTATAGACTAACGTAGCTCAAGGTTGTCTTATTTTTTTTATTTTCTGAGATATCATCCAACCATTTTGGCCATCAAATGTTTACATTTATTTATATCAGTATTTTCTTAAAGGGACTCTGTTTAAGCTTTCTGTTGTGCTGGATGTTGTTATTTTTATGTCAGGGGACTCCAATTCTATAGAAATGTTGCTCTCTGTTAGTGAAGCCTATACAAGCCTGTAAACAAACATGCACAGGTCTCGTTTTTCACATCATGTTGCAGTCTGCTCACATACGGCCAATAATACAGTGATTAATACATGTAAATTGTTACAAATTGTTACATAGAGCCCCTTTAATCTTTAATTTCGCAAAGCATTAAATACTAATTTGGAACCTGAGTTGTGACATTAGTTTGTCGAAGATGTCCGCTGGAAGGCAGGCACCCGTCCAAGTTGTACATTAAAGTGAATAGGCGTGGCATTTTGGAGAGGAAGTCATTAGCAGATCAGTCAGGCGATGATTTTTTATTATCTGCGTACACCTAAGGCACACATTGTCACTATTCTGTATCGTGCCGGTAAATTTTGTCTTCTTCCAACTGATCATATCACTCCTGCTTCTTCCACATCTTTCTTATAGAACAGAAAACATAACACTGCACCTGTTTAGTCTAAGTATATGACATGGTCACTGCGATGAGATAAGAGCTGCTATGGTGGGTCTTATCTCAGACAGCAGCTTGTGGTCCTCCTCTGTGTTAAATGCCAACATGAATTATACTCCCTTCCCTCTACAATGTAATGCAGCCATTTGCCTTCCTGTTCCATAAAAACATGCACTTTTTGTCAAGTTTAGGAGAAATAAGAATCAGCTGTGAGTAATTTATTTGCATTGACATTGAATCAGCGATTACTGTTTATATCTATATCATCATAAATAACAATTTAATTTAAAATGGCAATGATATTTTACATGTCATTCTGTAAACTAGAAACTAGGGTGCCTACCCAGCCAGTATCCTGTATGCAAAAATATACAACACCGGAGCAGATTAAAGTTTTCTTTAACTGACTGCAAACTGACTTCTCTGAATGCACTTTGTGTCAAAGCAATACCAAGTACTGCATTTATTAAAATCTCATTTATGATCCTCACAGGGGAGCTGTTGAGGTGAGTGCGTGAAGGACTCTGAATAAAAAAAAAAATCTTTGCTCGCTACAGTAAAACACCAAATGGAGAGAAAATTGCGCAGCCACACAGAGCATGAACAACCCAGAAAGTTTCTGAGACACAGTGAACAAGGACAAGTAGACCTTACGTACACTCCCTCGCCGGTCACTGACTCAACGTAGAGGGAACTACAAAGCAGCTGAAACAAAAACCTGTTTGTTAAAAAAGGAGAGGATGAGGAGAGAGTGCAGCTAGGCAAGAACACAGAGATGGGGGAGGACGAGGATCGGCGGGCCTTTCTCCTTTAGGGGACCTTTTCTGTTTATACTATATTCCATCTGTATCGTGTTACAGCTTGGTGTCTGTGTCGGCCGAGAGAGGCTTAACTAAGAAAAGTCAAAGAGGGAGACAGAGAGGGAGAGGCCCAGCAGGGAATACCGGGTCACAAAAGATTTACTTCACCCCTGTCCAGAAACCAGTTTTTCAAGCCAGAACAATACATCCAGTAGAAAAAGAAATGGAGCGAGATAGGCAGGACCAGGTGGGGGGAGGAGAGGGAGAGAGAGGTTGAGGATTGATGACACAGTAAGGAGAAATATAGAGAGGAGGAAAAAAAACGTAAGGAGTCCCAGAGTTCACTCTCCAGGAGGGGGGTGGGGGGTGGGGGACTCTCGCGGCTGGCATTGGCTTCAAAGCGTTCTGAAATTGAAAAAGCGACTTGAGAGCAAGACAGGATGAGATGGAAAGGCGAGAGGGAGCAAAAAGAGGGGAAGCCAAGACGAGAGAGAGAGAAGAAAGAGAGACAAAGAAGGGGGGGGGGGAAAGGTGAGGTTCCACAAGGATGAGTTCTGCATTTGAATTTGAAATTGGTAACAGAGTGGCAGGTCACTGCTCAGCATTGCAGCTAATGCTACTATCTCTCTATGAGAACATTCCCTCTCTCTTCCTCCCCCTCCTGCTCTGTGCTCTGAGCAGTGCAGATGGTGCAGTGTTCGCCCGCAGATATTAAGAAACCCAGGAGACCGAGCGGGCGAGAACGTAGTCTATTCTCCACTACCTTTAGAGTCATTCAGCAGCATACTGGTATTCACCAGAGAGCCATGCATGCAGGCTGCAAGCATCACTCAGATAGCTGGGGGGATGAATCCCATGATCTCCACTGTCTTACACACATAATGAACATATGCTGGTGTCCAAGTATTTGAGCACAAATGCTCGTACACAACAGTACTCCCACGTTCTCTTACACACAAGCACGCACAAAGGCACCAGAGGCTCGTGCCTCTGCTGGTAACATGCAATTATGTGGCTATGATGTCATTGATTTTCTGCATTGGTTGGATGCTGTGCGATGCCGAGCGATTAGAGAGCGCTGGAAAGTGCCTCGCTGTGTGGAATACTAATATGTTCATTTGTGAGCAGTGGCTAAAAGGGAAATGTTTTTCCATGCAACCCCCCTGCTAATGTTTACCTCAACAGAGTTGAGACTGAGGGGAAGACCGACCGACCAACTGAGAGAGTGGCAGGCTGACTCAGCCCTGACGGACATGTCGAATCCTGGCTGTCTGACAGGCCGATAGAGCGGCCCCAGGGCCCTGAAAGGACGGAAAGGAAGAGGAGGAAGAAAAAATAAACAAGAGTGGTAAGAAAAGGAATGATAAACCTGTCGACGGTGAGAGGCAGTGAGGGGTTTCATTTCAAATAAGATGTCCAGCATTTGGCAAAAAAGTGACAGCTACTCTCTCAAAATGATTGATAGTGCAAAAGGAAAGGAAATAGTAAGATTTTCTGAAGGGTACCAGGTAAAAAAAAAGTCAGAGAGTGTAACAATTTGCTTGAGTATATGATCAGTCTATCATGATCACAGTCTGGCAGAAATATAAGCTCTGGCAACAATAGAGCAAATGACATAGTATTACAATAAAAGTAATTTCATTAAGCTTGCATGTACTGCCAAAAATCTATATCTGTGGTTTCAGCGGCTGAGTATACGTTTATAATTAACCACTGAACACAACCGTCAAGCATACATTGTGATTCTTTGCATTTGGATAGGGTTGCCTTGGTTGAAAAGGAAACTTTTTAGTGTAAAGTTAGTTTATAACATTTAAAGAGGGCAACACAGAAATTTAAAAGTTGAAAAATAATGTTCCTTATCATATATGAGGCGCGCAGAACACAGCACACGTGTCATTGCAGGTTTCTAACCGATGCAGTTGTCATTTTTAGTCTTGCCGCAAAACGTACTCGCGCCCACCTGTGTGCTTGGGGACATGTTGGTCTTGAGGTGTATTCATAAAGCGACTGCACCATGGACCAAGGGTCAAGGGCACAGCATTCAGACTGTGAGATGTGCTTACATAGGTGGCTTCACAACAAGAGTATACTTTGCTTTAATGATTAGAGAGGCTGCTTCCAGTTACTTAAAAATGTTTGTGTACAATCTCTGCAATAAATATATTGGTACATTTAAGCAGCAAAAGTAAAGCTGTAGTTATAAACTTGCCAGGACAGAGGAATCACAGAGGAATCTCAGAGGAACAGTATCACACTCGCAGACAGCTCTGATGGAGCTCAGGATTGATCAGGAGGATGGCTGCTTTTTTCCAAGCAATATTACTGTGTCGGAGAATGAAATGATCAGTTAAGTTAGTCTGCTTTGTTCATGAATGCAGGTATTGTGACTCTTAATGGGGAGACAAACTTGTGTCTGGGTCTGGGGGATAACTTTTTTAATTTATATCCTCTTAAAAAAAGGACAACAAAACACAAAAAAAGAGTCATCAGGTACAGGCTGCTGGCTGTAACTTCATGTTTCCTGTACAAATACTAGAGGGGTATCAATCTCCTCATCAAACTCTTGGCAAAAAGTTCGTTTCGTTCGTTTTTTCTTTTCCGCTTTTCCGTGAGGGTTGCGGGATGTTGCCGCTTTTTTATCCCCCTGAGGGGTTGCGGGGCTTACTGGGGCCAAATCCAGTTCTACTCATGGGCGTAGGCCAGGGTTCACCCTGAACGAGTCGCCAGCTCATTGCAGGACCCTTACTGATGGCAGTGGCTGCCCCACAGGGTGCCAACTGCACATCAGGAGCGATTCTGGGGTTCAGTATCTTGCTCAAGGATACTTCGGCATGTAGCTCAGTCCCGCCCGGGGGAGCTGGGGATTCGAACCAGTGACCTTCCGATCACTGGTCCACCAGCTCTACCCACTGAGCTACAGCCGCCCCATGAATGCAGGTATTGTGACTCTTAATGGGGAGACAAACTTGTGTCTGGGTCTGGGGGATAACTTTTTTAATTTATATCCTCTTAAAAAAAGGACAACAAAACACAAAAAAAGAGTCATCAGGTACAGGCTGCTGGCTGTAACTTCATGTTTCCTGTACAAATACTAGAGGGGTATCAATCTCCTCATCAAACTCTTGGCAAAAAGTGAACAAGTAAATTTCCCAAAAGACAGCCTACTAGAATAACTTGTTCAGTTTTAGTAATGGCCTGAAGCCAAAGATATTTCAAGTATTATATAAAACTAAAGAATGCAGCAAAAATGCACAATTCTGGAGCTGGAATGAGAGCTTATAAAAATGACTTAAACAATTTTGTGAACTGGTGATGAATCATCCTCTTGCACAGGCTGAACCGTACACCCAGTTATTAGGGCTTTAAAAAAAAGCCAAACCTGCACAGCTTTACCCTCACAATTTCCACAAGCAGAAGACAGTGCATAAAGTCACATTTACTGAATTAAACCCTGAAAAGGAACAGTGGACTGAAAGAATAAGAGGGGAGTGAGGCCACAGATGGCAGGAACAGGAAAGGACTACTAAGGAAGAGGCGATGAAAACAGTCAGGAAATAATTGAATGAAACAGATGAACCCAGAGGTAAAGGGAGAACAGTCGTCCGTTTGATGCGAAAGAGGATGCTGGGAAGGTGAAACAGACATAAGGCAAGGGAGACAGACAACGATGAACGGTGTACGTGAGGAGGGAGCAAGGTGATGAGGACCAAATGTCTGTCTCCAGTTGACGGGAAAAAAAGGCTGATTTCTTTTTTTTTTTTAGCTTTTAGCAGATTTTAGAAAGAGACGGGAAACAGAATGAGACAGACTGAAAAGCCAACAGGACAAAGACCAAATGCCTGACTTTACTGCTGTAGCATCCACCCCATCAAAACCTCTGTTTCGATTATGTGATGAGGCAGAAAGCAAAGAAAGAGAGAAGCATGGGAAGGGTAAAAGAGACAGACAGCAGGAGAGATAAACATCGGTGGTTCAAGCGAGAATAAGGCTAATAGAGACGTTGAGAGAGACAGGTTAAGAGAGAAAAGAGGGAGGTTAAGTGAAGGAGTTTGAGAAAGAAAGGCTGGGTGTGAGGCAGGTCAAAAGACAGTGAGAGGGAGATGCAGAGAAGTTAAGTATTAAGTCTAGCGCTCCCCATTAGAGACACTCTTTGTGAGTGAAAGAGCTGGAGAGGAGCGTCCTTTCACGGCGTGCCCAAGGACTCTGAGGCATATAGTTTTTCTCAAATTCAGCAAGAGCAATTGCTAGCGCATGCAAGTGTGACCAACTCATTTTTGGAGTGCAAGGAGACTTACACAGTCCCAGCACAGCAATGTGGAGAAGACAATGAATACATTATAAAGAGAAGAAATTCAAGCATGTGAAGTCAACGTGGGCTTTAATAATGTCTGATCACATCAGCTCCTGACATCCCCTTTTAAAGCAGAGATGAGTTTAATGGAATGAGAGCAACCACTTCACCAGAAAAAATGTTGGTAATTTCTGCAAACCATGGATATTTGGAAACTTTAAATTTCTTTATGTCAAGCTAAATGTTGTGGCAAGGCTGTGCTTGTGTTCTGGTTATGTTTAAGAACAAAAAACACATAGTCAGGGTTAGGGGTGGAAATTGATAAGTTTTTATCAATATCAATGCCATTGTTGATTCAGCCTATTATTCCTATTCCTTATCAATTCTCATATCGATTCCTGAGTAGTAAATTTAATTAGTTAGTTAAGTTAGTTAAGTTAATTAACAGTCTTCTGCACCAAAAGCAACCATTTTATTTTTTCCTCAAATTATGTCTGCACAAGATTGTGAACATGAACATATTCAACTCAAACATACTGAACAACACCTTGACAACATAAAGTGTAGAAAGAAAATATAGTCTAAATAAATGAGTCCGACTGCCTGCTTACGAGTGCTAACTTTGCACTCAAACACATGAAATTCTTGGTACTTAATTCCATGCTGGGTAGACAAATGTTTTAGCATGTTGCTGGTATTTGTACCCTTACATGATATTACAGCATTGCACTGATTACACACAGCTCAACACGTTTGAGGTCGAGGTTGAGGCTGAGTCGTCGCAGAGAGTGTGACTCAAATGTAACGTGACGCAAAATTTCAGGAAAACCGGAAAACCTCGTGCAGGCAGGGATATGAGAGAATCCTTAAGAAGAATTGATAAGGTTGGAGGCGGACAATTCCGATGGAATTGGTAAGTTGGAACCGGTTCTTGATTCCCACCCCTAGTCAGGGTCAAGAAAATGTCTTCACATCTTAGAGGAACTAGTTCTTTGGTGACAAACACGGCTGGGAAATGTTCCAACATCTCATCAAGCATATCCACTGGTTTCATGTGTACATGTCTTGAAACTCAAACAGTGGTCTCCGGCTTGTCAATCGATATGATACGTATGACATGTACAAATTTGCACGTATCCATATTTTGCAGATATTTAAAATTCCAACATTTTATTCTGCCGACTGGGCTGGAGGAGAGACAAGGCCAGCTAGTCTGAGGAGACAGGTCATCAAATTATTCAAATAAAGAACGTCAAATGTTTGAAAGCAGGAAGATCATCCTTTGTGATTTGAAAAATGTGAAATTCCCAATGCATCCTGCGATGAGGAAACGGCTGGAGTATCATGAATGTGTTCCCAGTTAGAAAGATGTAAAACACTGAGGCTGATTATGTCATTGCACACATTGAGGTTAAAATAACTGCTGCCATGGAAATCTGTAGTGTTGTATATCAGTCGCGTCGTTAGACCCCTGGGCATTTGAGGCTATAGCCCGGGATGTTTTGGGAATAGCCCCGGATCTCTGTGCCTTAAAAAAAATAACAAAATATAATTGCCTAATAATGAAAATAGCCCCAGAGATTTTTATGTGGTTGCATATCGAACGACCAGCAGCCCCAATGCAACATTGTCACCAGCGCAAATTGCACAGAAGCTGGCCTGGCTTTCCTTATGGCATATGCCCATATATGGGCAGAGATGGAATAATTTGTTGCAAATTCAACATCAGTGTTATTATTTCCCCCTATATACGTCACTGATATGATGATATTGATGATGACTGTTAATGATGTTACCAGAGTCTGTCTATTAGCCTACTGTTTAGTACCGTTGCAGTGTTTATAGTAGTTAGTTATTCTGGATATACGGAGGTTCTTAATGCGTGAATATTTCCAAACCAGTAATTAGATAAAAGTTACTTATTCAAGTCACTGTGCGTTACTGTTATTTTTGTCATTTTCCTTCTTAAAAATATATATTTTTGCTTTCTTCTTGTGTCTGGTGGAGTGACGTCACGTATGCGACAAGTCACGTTTTCAGCACGAGGACAACTCAGGTGTTAGACCACACAGCGTCACAAACAGAAACAACAATGGAGGGAGAAGAGAGATGCACGTTTTCTAGCTTTTCTAGAAATGCAGTCATTATTTTGAGTTCGTGTCAGCTAAAGATGAGAATATTGAGGTTCGTTGTACACTCTGTGCTGGCGACAAAGTACTCTCAAGCTGCTAAAACACAACGTCAAATTTGAAGAAACATTTGGAGTTGCACCACAGTTAAGTTTACAGAGCAAGTCCCACCAGGTGGTGCTAAGCAGAGAGCTGCGAGCAAAGCCACGGCCTCGACTTCTGCAGGAGGTCCCCCACCACCCAAACAACAAAAGCTGGACTTCAGTGCAAAACAAGTAAGTGGGGGAGAGTTGAAGAAGTTGGTCAGGCGGTATGTTGTAAAGAAAATGCTGCACTTAAACATGGTTGACTTGCCCTCGTTTCGTGCCGTAATAAACAAGATCAAGTTACTGTTAAAAATGCGCGTCCAATAAAGTGAGTATTGGCAAAACCGGTTGTCATTTTTATGTTGAGGCAGCAGGGGTATTGTCAGCAGCTGCTGAATGTAACTGAAGTAACTTGTAATCTAACTTAGTTACTTTTAAAGACAAGTAATCAGTAAAGTAACTAAGTTACTTTTTAAAGGAGTAATCAGTAATCAGATCACTTTTTCAAGGTAACTGAGGCAACACTGTCTGCAGGGCTAAAGCCCCAGATGTTTTGCACTCCTAGCGACAACCCTCTTGTTGATCCTGCCTCACAGTATTATAAACCTTCAATCCTTCAACAAACATTAACATTCGAGTTAAAGACTATACAATTTGCTTTATTGTTAGCTCAACAACTCATTAATGAGGTTGAGAGGTTGTGATGTTGAGATTCTGAGCGTCACTTTAAATGTTGATTAAGGTTCTCAGTCATCCAGGTCATGGTAATTATAAGTGCTGTATCGTAGGCAGCTGGACTTGTTTCAGTTTCACCTCTGAGCCAAGAGGCTTCCTCAGCTCTAACCACCTGGAGGGGAATTTGCAGGCTTTTAAACTCTGTGTGGGAGTGTCCTTACAGAGTCATCAAGGACACGCTTAAGCTCTGAGTTTCAGAGTCGTTAGGGCTACTCGTGGGTCGTTGACCCAACCGGCCTTCATGTGGGTTGCTAGGGCTGGGTGAGCCCAGGTGTGAATAGATGTCAAACTAGAATGGCCATCTTTGAACAGAGGAGGTCGCCTGTGACATTACTTATCTCCCACCTACAATGCAGCACTGAGTTTCCCCCCAGACAGCTTGACAACCATTCACACCTGGGCTTACCTAGCCCTAGCAACCCACATGAAGGCCAGTGAAACGTCTTCAAGAAACTGAAACAGTCCAGTTGCCTACACACACAGCATCTGGTTTCCTTTTATTGATTAAGTGCAGAGTTAATCCTTTTGCTCACTATCGTC
Source organism: Diplodus puntazzo (assembly GCA_963678695.2). Taxonomy (NCBI): domain Eukaryota; kingdom Metazoa; phylum Chordata; class Actinopteri; order Spariformes; family Sparidae; genus Diplodus; species Diplodus puntazzo. Next base: position 15,247,588 of record OZ023159.1, read on the forward strand.
ATTGTTATTGTGTTAATATTTTTAGTGGAAATAGGTCAATGAATAAATAAAATATTTAAAAATGTCAATATTCAAGCTCCATTCACTGATAACGACTGAGATGCAGCCGATAGCTAAAAAAAGAATCGTAGTAAACTGACCTTTATAATAAGTATATATAAGTTATGATGATTTTGTCACACACAAAAACTTGAACTTAATTAGTCAGCGTCATCTTAAGGAAATTAATGTAAAAGTTATCACCCAGGGCCAATTCTGGCGACATGAAAAATTGCTTTGTAAATCGCTGTTTCATCTTAAAAAGTAATTAAACAGATACGATCAGTTACTCACATGAATATCTACATGAACAAGGTGCTGCACATTCTATAGACACGGCAATATTCTGGTCATTAACATGATGAGAGAACTCCCTTTCATAATCTCCCTGAGATGACAGTAAGTATTATTTGATTATTCAGAGGTGTTTGTGGACTTCACTCAAGCTAATAAGACTTGACACCTTTGAAGTTTCTCAGGGTGCATCAGGAGAACGCCCGCAATGCTTCAGGTGAGTTCACTGCAGGAAACTTACTGCATGTAACCATTGTGATGTTGGTACCATTTTAGGAGATTAATACAATAACACATGCAGTGCAGTCTGTGAAGCAGATCAGACATGGGTAAAGTAATAAAAAAAGATTCTGAATGATCTGATCAAAGTGGACAGCAGTTACTTCACACCCTGTGGGACCATTTGTGATCTGATCTCACTACTCCGATATCTATTCAAATAAACACTTAGATCAATGGAACAATCAGATTCCATTTTTACATAAAGATGTACTAGATATCTATATATATAGAAAATTTGCCAAATTAACACGAAGGCCCAAACACTTAAGAGTGAGTTGCAGACAACATTTCACAAGGTTTGTAAAGTTTATAAAAACTCAACAACTCACAAAATTGTGTGATTTGTTAAGGGGGTCTGGGAGCTTTCTCCACAGGTGTCATGAAAGTAGCCTTTGTGGACATGTTTACATCAAATCATCACATGAAATCAGTTAAAACAGTGTGTTTAAACGGCTGTTGGGAGGTAAGACGTACATGTTGGTACATACCAGGTCTGAGCAGCCCATGAATGATTGGATGTGTGCTCAGGGATGGGATAGGTGAGCCAGGCCCAACCCCACCAGCTCCTGAAAATTAGGGCCCTAATCCAATTCCGAGCAATTAAATGAAAACATAGGATTATTCTGCTCAAGGTGTGCTGCACCAGTCCCCTGCCATCATAATCTCAGTGAAAAACAACCTGAGTCGATTGTATGGAAATGCTGACACAGGCGCAGACTGCACTCACACAGACGGCAACAGACAGACACTCTCCTCAGCACGCACACACACACGCATTAGGAAATTAGCCAATCAAAAAACAAACAAAGCACTTTGAAACACATGCACACACACACTTGTTCATTCAGCACTTTAAAGCAAACCATTAGTCGCTCAATCAGGCAGACCCCACAAGGGAGAGAGAGCTAATTAACGGCCGTATCGAAACGCCAAGCCTCGCACTTTATCAAGGTTTCGGGGAAACACGATGGGCTCCCGCAAATGCCATAGTGTTCTCTCTCTCTCTCTCTCTGTCTATCTGTCTCTCTCTCTGTCTGTCTCCCCATTCACAGTAACTAAAAATAATCAAATTGCAAAAAATATAATAAATACACTGGAAAATACTTAGCCTAGCTGTCATGAATCAGATGTTAACATTCAATAAAGGTCGAAATGGGAAATTAAAGTTATCCTAGGCAATATACAGTAGGTATATGTGAATGAGGCATTATTAGTGTGTTTGATTGGGGTAGCAAAGGTGGGGTGTTGGCATTTAGATTAAAATGATGTCACGTTACAACATGACATCACCTTTTTCAGAAACACCAACAGGTTCTCATCCCTGCTTTATCACGTATGTCAGTGCCTCACCATCTCTGTCTATAGATAATAAGGGTATGCTTATGTAGGATTCCATTAGTAATAGTGAGACGCTGAGCGGAAAATACATTTTTCGGGCCTTTAATTATTAATATTTCCGAGCATTTAGATCCATAATGCAATAATGTGCAGCGAAGCAGAAACTCAGACGCAGCTTTTTGAGTACGTGAAACCCAAAACAAGTCTTAGTTAAACCTGTATTTCTCAGGAGCCAGTGAGGACCAAACCTGAGCTCAAAAGTAGAGCAAATATTGGACTTCAATTCAGTATCATGTTGCTTTGTGTCTGCTGTCGCTACAAGGTTAGCTACACCAACTTAAATGTGCAATATGTTAGAATTTGACACCTCTCGAACTCCAAACAAATAGGGAGCAGCATATCACCAGAATAAGCACCAACTGCTGCTAACTGTGGCTTCCATTAGCTTGTCAGTTCGGTTAGACATGCAGCTAGCCGTCTGGACAGGGAGCTGGGAGACTTATTGTGAAAAAGGATGGGTTGGGGCGAGCTGGTTAGCATGCTAACGTCTGTAGATATCTTTGCAGCTCAATAATTGTCTTTAAAATAATGGTCAGGACTCTTATATATTTGTGTTCTTTGATCATATTAGTTAATTGTTGAATGTTCAAAACTTAAATTCTTAAATATTGCACCTTAAATAAACTAAGCCTGAGAGCTCTGTTCATTGTTTAAAAAAAATGGACTAATGCTGCTTTAAGTTTGAACATTTGAGGGCCAGCATTGGAAACTTCAGTAGTTCTTGTATGTTTATACTGTATGTAGCTAATTTCTCAGATAAACAATCACTTTACCGAGCACACACACAGTGTACACTCAAATATTTTCTGAAAACAATTCACAAGAAAATCATTTTTTCTTTTTGATAAACAGCTAACGACCATTTGCATCCCTGTAAAGCATATCCTCCAAATTTAGACAAATTACTGTATAACAAACTACCAAAGATGGCAATAATGCATTTTTGTTGGTTTTGAGAGTTTTCAGCTGTAAATCATTCACAGATGTGTTGTCTTTGATGTGGCAAAGAGCTATCATTATTCAGAGTCTCTGGTTGGTCTTCAAACGCAGCATAAATTGGAAAATTCCACCTGTGCGGTTTATACAGAACAAGAACAATCTGCAACAGATGCAACATTAAAAATAATTCTTTGAGCAATAAACCAAAATTTCATTTGCTTTTTTCCTGGCAGCCATATGCTGCATTATCCATCCACACACACACACGAAAACACACGCACACGCACTCACACACACACACACGAAAACACACGCACACGCACTCACACACACACACACACACACACACACACACACACACACACACACACACACACACACACACACACACACACACACATTACTCTGCCATCTCTACCAAACCTGGACTATGACTAAGTTGCAGCTGCTACAAAGACCTACAACTTTAAATGGCCCCGTTTATGGTTATTGATCAGGAAATCACTGATCCAATAAAGCCTCAGCACCTGCACCTGAGTCATCTTTAGTTTCATCTTCGTGCCAACATGGAAAACAGATTTTAGAGCTGAACTCTGTTGTTCAGAACATATTGTAGAGTATACCAAGTTAGAAAAATTAGCTTTTAATTAAGCATCAGTGGTTACTTGCAGAGGCCAATTGCATCTTTTTTTTGGGACAGAAGTTTGTCAGCGTGACTTCTTTATGTTGCATGTGTAATCACTGCTGTTGTGTAAAAACCAAACAGCAGATGCTCCTTTGGCTTAGAGGCCTATTGGCCCGCTCTGATGGCCGAGCTTGTGAACAGGTATGAGATGATTCTATATGGCAAAGCATTGTCTGAACCCACGACAGTTGGAGCTGTATACCTATCTGAAGTCCTGTTTGCATAGGTCTACCAAAAAGAGCGTGCATGCACATAAATCACCAGGTGCCTGTAATTATGTACTCTGTGCTGGAAAGAACATTTCCCTCTTGGGATAGTTAATGTTTCACACTCATCAATTCAGACTTGTGCAGTTTAACACACAACAACTCCTTGTTATGTTGCTCTTTCCATAACCTCTGAGCTATATTGCTTATTTTTTACATTGAGCTGCAATAGATCTCATCTATATTCATTATCATTTGTCATTAGACAGCTCAAATTTCTTTCTAATTTTCTTTTGTAATATTTTGTAGAGTCGGTGTATTCCTGTTTGTGGCGGTTTTGTTTATTGTGTTTTTCAGAGGTGCTCTGTAGAGGCTGAGCGAGGTTCTCCGGTGCTCGAGCTGCTGTCATCACACACACACACACACACACACACACACACACACACACACACACACACAACACACACACACACACACACACATACACACACACACACACACACACACACACAGAGTGTTTTGGGCTAATCAGCACCAGCTTAGATACCCTGATCGTCTGCCTGCCTGCAGCCAGATGATTACGTCAGTTGGACATGGTACATGGTCATGTTTTCTAGCGCACGTATTTATAGTGTTTTCTAGTGCTTTGTTTGCCAAGATCCTAATTCTGCTTTTCTACTTCTCCTCCAGTAACTACCTGCCTGGATCAGCTCCACGCTCCAATATGTAATTTCTGTCGCTCGGGGCACTCTATCAAGACAAAATATCAAATCTCGCCTCATGGGTGGTAAAAAAACATTAATCTGATCTGATGTGACTCAAGCACAAACGTTCATGGATGAGGTAATGTTTTAAAGTTTTATGTTATGTTAAGTGTTAAGTTAAGTCTCGCTCGCCAACGTAGCTATCCCAGAAGTAGGGACAGGCAGCCAGAAGAAATGCACCATACCCTTCAGTAAAATCCTGGATTTCTCTGGGCTTGAACATTTGAACAGCCAATAAAATTGTTTGTTTCACTGAAGTGACCACTGTGAAGTCACTCCATTCCAATGAAATTGCAGTGATCAGAGGAATGGGCTTGAGGAGGCAACATTAAATTCATGTAAATGTTCTCAACTGAGTTCAACTTCAATGAACTTTGACCCACAAATTGGCATCCTTGACCCGTTATGATGGAAGAAAGTCCAGGTAGCTGTGTTGCATTGTGGCCTTCCTCTTTCAGACTGAAAACTGCTCCCCAGAAGTGCAATGATTTGCAGACGAAGGCTGTTGATACAGATGTCATTTGAATATAGTGTGTGTACATATCTGCACATTAATAACTGAGCTAATTTAAGAAGCTTACTTTTTATTGAAGGAATTGGTGTTCAACGTTAGACATTTGGAGAAAAAAGAAGTAGAAAGTAGGCTAATAGACAGACGCTCGTGTCAGATCAGATCATATTACACCAATCCTAGCATCTCTGCACTGGCTCCCAGTACATATAAGATCAGACTATAAGGTGCTGCCGATGACATACAAAGCTGTACATGGCCTTGCCCGTCGTACATGTCAGATCTCATTACACCATATATTATGCTCTTAAAATTCAGGGCTCCTGATGGTTCCCAGGGTTAAGAAGAAGTCAGCTGGCTGCAGGGCTTTTTCCTATCAGGCTCCTTTCCTCTGGAATAACCTCCCAGCTGACACCAGACAATCTGGCTCTGTTGACGCCTTTAAAACTAAACTCAAAACTCACTTCTTCGATTTAGCCTTTAATTAGCCCTTGATATCAATTGTAAGCTTCTTCAGTGGGTAGGTGTCAGTCTCATTGAGTATCTATAGTATTAGATTTTACGTTGTGCTGCCGACAAGAAACAATCTGTTTATTCTGATCAATATTTTTTCATTTCTCTAACCTTTGTTTTTGTTTTCTGTGTCCACAAGCTGTGTCACTCTCTACACTTTCTATAGCTTCCTCCTCCTCCTCCTCCTCCTTCTCCTCTTCTCTCTCCTCTTCTCTCTCCTCCTCCTCTCTTTCATTCAGGCTCCCTTCTGATGGACGACGGGCCCCTGGGACAACCTACCATGTCCGGGCTCCTGCTGCCTTGAAATACTGACCGATCTAGATCGTCACACCCTGGGCTCCGCTGGATCATTGCTCTCCTCTGCTTCACTATCTCCTCATATCTATATTTCTGTAAATATTGATGCCTTTCTCTGTCTATTACTAATTATCTTGTGTGGCCTGCCCTCTTCCAGGTCACCATGGTGGACAGGAGGTCGTGTGGCTCGGCACCACTTGGTGATGCCTCATCCAGCTCAGTCGTTTCCTGGATCCACTCACTTAACATATAATTTGTATCAGACTCTCTGTTGTAATGTAATGTAACTTGTAAACTGTGATTTGCTGCTCTTTTCTGTACACGCGACATCTATTGTATGTCTGTCTGTCCTGAAAGAGGGATCCCTCCTCTGTGGCTCTTCCTGAGGTTTCTTCCATCTTTTTTTTTTAAAGGGTCTTTTTTTCCCATCAACATGACAAGTTTTTTTAACCTTGAGGACAGAGGATGTCGTTCACTGTACAGATTGTAAAGCCCATTGAGATTGATTGCGATTTTAGATTATATAAATAAAACTGATTTGATTTGATTTGATTTAGCCAGTGTCAGTTGGCTGACCAGCTACAGCAACAGTTAGCCGTGTGAGTAGCTGCTTCATCACCATGATTTCAATGCTACCTATTCTACATCCACAAGATAATGTCACTTTTTGGTGCGATTGCCTCTTTACACTGGAGCATGTAGACCACATTTCTAGTGATTCTGATTAGTCTAGTGAGTCTACAGCAATGAGAATAGTTCTGATGTAGTTCTCAAACCTCTGAAAGAGAAAGACCTGAGTTGAGCTCTTGGCTTCATCATCAGTGCTTTTAATGCCTCTATTAGAATATACCACTCCTGCAGTTAGTAAAATGGGAGAAGCCGAGCCACCTGCTGCCTGCCATGATTCAGAGTCTTGTGGAAACGAGTGAGAGCTACTTAGCCGAACCGAAGATGGTTCCCTCGGGAAATACGCACCACTCACAAAATAGCCACTAGTGGTAAAGCGCGGCCATAAAAATGAGAAAATAGTGAAAGAGATCAAGATCAGTAATGTTCTTTCCTTAAATTGTTTGACTTAACTCAAATGGGCTTGTATGTGCAGAGAGAGTGAAGATCAAGATTCTAGTTTAGATGATGTAATTCAAATGAACATTTATATCAACAGTTTATAAGATGTATACCATCCATGACAAAATAAATGACACTTTCCTCCAATTCACTGCATTTGCTCTGATTTATAGAAAAAGAGGCTCCACAGAAACAGCGACTGTCTGAATACTTCTTTGAATCATCAAATTGACTTGGCCCACATTTCCCACCTTTTCTTCCAAATGGACTCCTTAATTATATGTGACAGAGCAGACAAGCTCTATCTATATGCTTGTGAGTTCCTTTGGCTGCCATTATCAGTAACATCAGTCGTATCCACTGAGCCAGGTCCAGGGGCAGCCATGCATGCTGCAGTCATGATGCTGCCTCACAGGTGATGAGATGAGTTCTGCCGTTTCTTCCAATTTGGTTCTGTTCTCGCCGCTGATGAAAGGCCTGCAACCTGCGGTGTATCTTTGTACTTCTGCTGTATTAATCTTCCTCTGATGATGAGTTACGACTGCTTCGCTCTTGGAATCTGGACACTGTCTGAAAATTCTTTGGCTGACTCATTCACAGCACTGATATGTTTTTCTTTTAACAATGGCAGCAATCTTCCTTGGATTTCTGAACTTCTCTGATTGCACTTCCTTCTTGTTGACTTTGAAAATAATTACTTTTTTAATGTCCAATGTTATACAAAGTTGCTAATTGGATTGGAACCATCAATATTACTTTGTTTCCTATCAAGCTTTCTAGTTATCGCCTTATTTTATGCCATGTAACTGTAATAACCAATGTAAAGTCCAAAGACTGAAACCAAGCCAAAACATTTGCAGCTCGTTTGTGCAATAACTAAATTATAGAACACCTGAGCTGCGAACAACACCTGTCTCCACTCTGTACCAATATTTAGTATAACCTGAGACTAACGAATTGGACCCAGCAACCCTGTTCCAGTGTGGTTGTACCGCCGACATGCCACCATGTTCTCGCTGCTGGTAAACATTTGAACAGAAAAGAAGGTTTACTGTACCTGGAGTTGGTATATATATGTACTGTATGTGTATATGGCTGAGTATTGGTGTAATGACCCAGCGGTCCATCTGAGAACAGATTTCCTGACCCTTTTACGGCCCTCACTTCTGTGCTTTTCTCATTTGCCACGACATGACAGACGGACACTTCAAACTGAGAGGAAGCTCATAATTAATACTTTGGATTATCCTTGATGACGGTAATTTGTCACTGACACACTTCTGTGGGAAGACAGAAAGTCTGAGACGCGCAGTCTGTCAGGATGATGATGGGGAACAAACGGAAAGGAAGAGAGGGATGAAGTGAGGTAACGGAGCAGAGGAAACATAGTCCTGATCCAGGACAGTCAGTCTGTATCATAATCTTGGCAGGCTATCAGAGGAGACCTGAACATCTCAGTCACTAAGCGATTTACAACTTTTTGTGTGAGGAAGAGAGGTGAAAATGTGAACAGTGTCTGGATGACAATCCATCTGTGGCAGCGCTGGGCACGCTGTGGCTCAACAGCTCCACAGTTAGTGAGTGAGGGAGAAATTCAAGCATGGCTTTGTCAGAGTGAATAATAGTTTTTTCTCCTTCGCTTTTTCAGTCACTAACAACCATGTCTCTCAGCTTATAATTCACAGCTCTATGACTGTCTGATCTGACGCAGTAGCTGTTTCAAAAGACAAAATATTCTGTCTGATAAAAAATTTGCTTTTGTTTTTTTTCATTAAGGCTTCAGTGAATGGAGTGTTCTTTTGTGGTAGCTTGCCTGGATCAGATAAAGCCTCTGGGAATGTTTTCTGATGTATAATCACGTCGCAGATGAAGTATGCAGATACTTAAATAAAAGTACCAGTGCAAAAATCGAAAAAAAAAAAATCATCACAAATGAAAGTCCATTATTAAAAATTGAAAATGAAGTAATTTCTAATCTTTGCTTTTTTGTGACATTGTCAAAGTTTAAGATGAATCCACACAACTGTCACTCTTTGGTGAATCTGAAATGAGACAAGCCCCAAGTGGATACACTGCTTTATGGAAGCCATAAGCCTAAAAAGCTTGGAAATCACTGGTTAATTCTTTATCCTGTATTTCATGTATTTATCCTTATCGTGCTTTTTATTTTTGCCTCTTTTATAATGCAAAATCTTAATCTGAAAAGTTAATAGCTACAGTCAGACAAATGCAGTGATGCACAAGTATAAAGCAGCAGATGGAAAAGGAAGGGATATGCTCAAATAGACCTACAGGACCAACAAGTACCTCAAAACAGTACTCAAGTACACTATTTACTTATTTCCTTTCCACTGCTGGAAAAATCGCACTGGATATTGCAGGTAGCAACAACCATGCCGTGCTGCTTTTGTGCCCTCTCTGTCAGTAGAATTTGTTTCACTTGACTAGGTCTACAGAATACGTATGTATAGCAGGTAAAAACTACAAAGTGCAGGAGTACAAAGAGCTTCACTATCTGAAGCCAAAGGGATCAGCATAACCAGTTTCTTTTCCTGCACTTTAATAATTCACTTCACCTTGCCATATGACAGCCATGCAGCAAATGTTTGTTTGTTACGTACAAATTCTTGCAGAAATATTAGATAACCTCCATAGACGACCCTCTATTGCCTTATAAACGTGATGATTGAAAGACCTCCATTAGAGTTAACACATTAGGTATTAAACATTATATGAGCCAATTGTGTCGCTGCCTTTGTTATGCTGTTTTGTAGTGGTTGCCTGAATTGTTAAAACACTGATAAATTATACAGTACGGCAGTATCCCATCTGGAAAAAACCTTGAGGCGAATTATATAGTGATTTTACATTAAATTCAAAAGGCTAAAAGTAAAACTTGAGTTAAGTAGAGAAAGGCAGCAATTCTGACACAGTCTGAGAAAGATACCGCATTTTGTAGGAAAGGTCTTGTCTGTAATGTTCATCGAGCAGAGGTCACAACTCAACTTCCTTTTGACTCACCATTACAGCAGTAAAAAATGGGCTCACAGACACTGTGCTCACAGCGTACCTCATCCAGCGAGACTCGTACTCTCCGTGTCACATAACTCTGATGTTAAGTGCTCCTCAAAAACTTCCCGCTCTCCCTCAGACAGGATGGCTAATTGGGCTGCCGTTGAAACCGGGCCAGTGCTGCTGCTGCCGAAGCAGCCGAGAAAGCCAACGCGGGGCCGTGAGAGAAACATGAAAAGATTGAGAGAGAGACAAAGAGAGGGGGGTCATCCGCTAATAAACAGGAGACGTGCAGAGCAGCTAGCACGTCTTGAGAGAGGAAGCGTGTACGAGAGTTGCTAAATACTTGCATTAAAGTGAGGGTCATTCGGTGGAAGAGGGAGAGAGAGAGAGAGAGAATAGCATAGTACAAAGTGTGGAAATGTGAGACAAAGAGAGAAGTGGCGGAGGAGAAAATCTTCATGACATAAAACAGGAAGCTTGATCAATGGATCCCTTAGTCACCTCGTTAATAAAGACCAGCGCTTTTATTAGACGCAGAGCTTTGCAATATTTATACCATGAATATTTCAGAGTCCCCGGCAGGAGCCCAGACACAGAGCTTCTGCAGCGGAGACAGAGTCGCAGCTTTTTCTTCAACCCAGACGGCCAGAGGAAAAGAGTTAAGGTCCTTCATCATACATTCTTATTTCAGTGTAGAGCATGAAAAAGTGAAAAAAGACTCACAATTACCTCCGAGTGTCGCCATCGCTAATGCTGAGGAAAAGCTTTACAGAGAAGCGGCTGTGACGAGGCAATTAAAATATGTTTGATACGCTGTAAATAAAATGTACAGTAACCTACCCCGATCTGGCATGCATACATTCATTTTCAACCAAAAGGGACCTGGTTATATCTGAGAATAATTGGACCCGATCTTAAATGTAGTAGACCAAACAGGCGCCAAATGTCGAGGGATTGCCAACACTTGATAGTATGACGCACCACTAATTAACTTCTGAGTTCTCAGTCGCCATTTCAGATGTGTGTCATATGGGAGATGTCACAGAATTGTTACCAGCTGGGTCAAAGACTACAGTAATGACTGGGTTCGGAGATGTGATGTAAAACTGCCAGCACGTTTACATGATAAAGTGCATATCTGAAACTCCACGCAAAGCTCTGTGTCCCGTTGCAGCTGCTCATAGTGTTAAGAAGGTGTCCAAGTCTCCCATTAATGCCTGCTGTGTGGCAGAATGCTGATGATTGCTCCTTGGCTATCACTCTCATCATACCAGCCACCACCATGTGATCCAACCAACCTTGCAGGCTATCGAGCTGATGTCATAGATCTTGGTCTGCCATGATCTGCTGCTGCAAGTCTTGTTTACCTTCAACTGCTTTGTGTCCTCATCCAGCTTTAAGACAGGCCTGATCTCTGAACCGTCCTTGTTCCTTGCTTGTTCCTTGTCAAGGTTCTCTGTGTGGCAGAACAGATCTGACTGCCTAATGTCCCACAAAGCTTTTGGTCCGGATTCATTTTTATGGTCCTTGTTGACATTTAACATTTTATATGTATATATTTGCACACCTTCTACTATGAGCTGGGGTGAATACACTCACTGGATCTGTCTAACAACTCAAGGTAATGCCTTAGAAATTACATGTCAATCCACATTTTACCATAAATGAAAACCCAAATATAAAAAATGAGCACATGCATTGTCTTGAGGAAGACTTGAAACTTAGTATTGAGACCATAAGCTCACAAGGAAACGGTTCACTAAGGTAATAAATCAAGTGAGAAGTAGGATCATGTTTTCATAAGCTTGCATGCAATCTGACTTCTTTTTGAAACCAGTGGGGTTGCCCTCTGCTGGCCATTAGAAGGAATGGAGTTTTAAGTCACACCAGCATTGCCCTCATTTTTTTTTCCAAACTCAGATGCTCCATCCATATTTTGTTCAGTCAATGGTTCATTCCCTTTAGATGGCACATATCTGGGCATGTGATGCTGAAGTTCATCATGTTTTTTAACAGGTCCTAAAATATCAGTAAACCCAGGTGTGCTGCACACATCCAAATCCAGACTGATGCAACATGACTCAGGGCTCATCAAGCTGATTTGTCAGAGCTCATGTGAGACTTTGCTATCTGAAATAACACTATCTGATTAGGATTATTATTATTATTACTATAGGTTCTTAATTTTGCTTTCATAAAACGCACTGAACTGGTGGTGGGGCATTTTAGGTACGTGACATGAGCATGGCCCATCAGGCTTGTCTCAAGTGCCCCTATGTGAGCCAATCTCAATTAAATTTTGGTTCAAATCAACCATCAAGTTGTCACAGTCAGTTTCACACAAAGACAATCGAAACAAAGCTGTTGCTTTGGCGGGGAGAATTGATTAAATAGGTATAGAAAGTGTCAGAAAGTGCATATCGTTCATACCGACTGAAATCATGTCAGATAAATGAATACTTAGCTGCTTGCCACATTTTCATTTATTATACCTCTTCTGTACTGTCATTGAAAAACACTGGAAAAGAGAGATGGAATGAATATCTTGCAACCAACGTTTTAAGAAATTAAAAATGTAATAATTCACATGATGAGGAGAAGACACAAACGATATAGCCATGCTCTGGGATGGCTCTAATGGGCCAGTCATCCATGGCTGTGAGCGGCTTCATGCACAGATTAACACTAATCATACGAGTATAAAGGTGGTGATAACGACAAAGAGTGTATTTAAGAGGACACATTGGACCCCATCTTATCCTGGGCAAACTTCCCCTGCCACCTCCCACTGTACCTGGGAGTGACGTCTGGAGACCATCTGTCTTTTTAGAGGACGAAACCTTTCTGCTGAGGGACCATTATCAGCAGAGTTTGTGATACGCCCTTAGAAATATGACTGAGAGGCCATGGAGTGTTAGAATGATATGGCTGGAGATATAGCCACTGCAAGAGCAGCTTTTGCACAACTACCTTTTGTGGCATTGACCGAGTCCAATTAGAAAGGGCCAAGTACATACACAGCATGGTGATGGATCACTCACTGCTGATTGAGTAATGCGACTTGGCAGTGAGGAGTTGAACAGCCTGAGGGACTGTTCTCAGACAGACGCAGGGAGGGTGGCCTTTCAGGACATTGTCCTCTAGTAAGACAGTCTGCAGTGACACAGCACAGCACTCTCTGTTCAGGGAATATTTTTTTTACCTACAGTTTACAGTATTTCTGCCCAGTACACACATGCAGTCTAGTTTTGCACTTATGTAACCTTTTAGAGTTTGAAAGTTTACACCGAGTGAGAGAGTCAAAGCAAAGGCGCTGGTTTTTAGCGGTTGCACGGTAAAGTTACATGTATGTACTCTATACAGTAAGCCTGACTCGTTTGGTACAACACATCCTCTTAACTAAATGACTGAATAGGTCATACAGTCCAGGTTTGGCAAAGTACTTGTTTAGGTTTAGGAAAACATTATGATTTGGGTTCAAATCACTACATTTCTTTTGTGACTTCCATTACAAACGTACCCAAGTAAGGAACTTACTGTATATTTTGTATGTGGCGTAGACATTTATGTTCAATTCAGAATTGAGCTGTGCTGGGAGAGTTATGAACATCTTATAACTATGTGAGCACCTCTCTCTAATAGCCATTAATAACATTGAGGAACAAATTATTTGCATGAATCCTGCCTTGGTTTACAATAAATAGATGCTCTGAAACTTGTGCACAATATCATGAACACAGATGTTATTTTAGTTCCCTCTCTTACATTAGTTTTGTAAGTTGTAAACATTCTCCAACATCCTGGCAGGAGCATTTCGTGCTTATTCTCTTGTTTTTCCAAGTGCTTTCATCTCTGCTATAGAAAAGTAAGGCACCATATTTTTATACAAGTCTTGTGTGCCATACACTGGAATATCTTCAAACTGCTTCACTCATTATTGTTCTTGTAGCACAGATAAAAAAAATGCACTGTGTATGGAAACCTGTTCAATATGCAGCTATTGTGTTCATTATTCCCTATACTTTATTTTTGTTCTCTCACTGTGGCACTCTGTACCTGATTTGGTGATGGTGGCTCTACTTGGTTTGACTTGCCGCGGCCGGGATTTTGCATTTCTGTCAACTGGGCTGCCTGCTTGAAGGTGTGTCTTAAACCAATGACCCGCTTGACCACATCCCGCAAACAAAGAGGTGCCACTATTTCAGTTAAAGACATTTTTCATTTACGATAACTTCTTCACAATAAAAGCCCCTCATTATTTAGTCATTTAAAAGCTTTTATTATGAAGCAGCATTAAAGGAAATGTTGTGCTTTCACCAGTAGTAACTAAACATGACTGCTGAATCTGCTGAAAGAGAATACATTGAAACAGTAAAACACAGCAGATGTTTTAAAGTGAATAAACAGGACGAGAGAAACTAAAGAGATTCAGTTAAGGTACAAAAGCACTGAGAGCTGAACACACTGACTTTTTCTCTCAGATTTCCTGCACAGACAGGAGATGGGTACTTGTTAGGGGTTGGCTGCCTTCACAAGTAACCGCAGCCCGCTTTGAAGCGGGGCAGGTGCACTTGCCATACCTTGGAGCAGGTCCTAAAGCAGTAAAACGTGTGACGGAAAAGCAAATCAGTGTGGCACGGCCAACAGGGCTGTGGTGGACCATGCTGGTGCTGGGGAGCAGGGAAGCGGGACAGGGGCTCTTCTAGCAAATGGTGCAAGCCTTTAACCCTGAACTTGATGAGAAACAAGTGATATTATACAGACAGAGACCATTTTCTTAATGAGACAGTGCAGCTTTAGGCTAGAATAATATCGGGCTCACCTAAACCTGCGCATGGGCTTTATGTGGACATTTGGGAAGATATATGCTTTCAACAATTCAATGTCACCCACCTCTGTTATGATGGGTCTAAAGTGTTTCATGTAATCACTACATCTTTCATTTGTAATTTGACACATTGTCAAGAATAACTGTTAATTTTAAGAAACATGTATGATAGTTCAATTAGAGACTTCACACATTGACCTACTGTAACTACAATCTGTACCAATGTGTAACAATCCAACGTGTGAATAGCAATGAATAGTATCTGGAGCTAAAGGCAAACAATTCAAGTCCTTAGTTGTTGCTTTTATTTTCAGTCCACTTATGTTCAGCTCATTTTCTACATGTAATCAGCAACATTATTAGATACAGTACATTAAAATGATGCAAAAATCCCATATATCTGCATCTATCTATCTCTCTCACCACTATTACAGATTGAGCTGTAATGCTACCTGCGAAAAAGCGGGCTGGCTTGCTGACTTCATCTGAATGAATTAGGAGTTTTAATGACAGTGACATCAACTAAGGTAGACAAACATAATGGAAAATTAATATCCTGTTCAAATAATCATCATCAGCATGGTGAGCCAATGTACCGAGAGATTTTGTATATTTTTTGGGGGGCATATTTTAGCACAGCAATTTCAATTGTTCAGCTGTTGCTAGGAAACTTCTCTCACCCCGACAGCCGCCTCAGGGTCTCTGTGCAGGTGTCAGTCCACCGTCCTCTTCTGTTGCAGCTGACCACTACTGGGAAGTAACTCAATACATGTATGCAAGCTCTATACTGAAGTAGAGTTTTGAGATTCTGCATTCAGATGGAAATATACTCTTTACTCCAGTTAACGCTAGTGAACTTGCAGATTCGGATTACTGAAGCTAAATTCAATCAAATATGTGTTACGATGTATTATAGATTAAACTACTCAGCTGTATAATGTGTTAGAATCCCAATAAAATCCACTAGTTTACTTACTCAAGGTTATGGTGTGTTTCACTCGGTTGCTTGTTGCTATAACTTCACCTTGTTTGTGAACATTTGTGCCTAAGTCACGCCAGATAGATCTTCATCAGTAGTGGTGGTTGTTAATCAGTGGTTAAGGCATAACTCTCACCAAAATGCAACCTCGGGTCTTTTAATAATAGTAATAGGGAAGCCACACATTTTTTTCCATGTCCCCAAAATCAACTTGAAGCGGTGACCCACCCCAGGAGATTTCTACCTTTACTCTCCTCCGTGTTATGTCGCATTCGGAGATCGACACTTCTCGACTGGCAAGATGGTGGTGACCAGAAAAAACAACTGGCCAAGTTAGTGGTTCAAAAATTTTTTAGTAAACTCTGTGTACACAAAAATGTTCTCAATGCTTGAGTTCATGTGTAGAGAGACCCTGGTGATACTACGAGCAAAGTTTCATGTTCTGTCGAGCCTTCTTAGTGTTTTAAAAACATCGATTTTGATGCTATCATAGTAGTGTCCAATGCACTCTCATTGAAAACGATTTTGACCAGAAAACTAAAATACGGTAAAAAGTGCCGCATTCCTCGTAATTACGCTTTTAAACGAAAGTTTGACTCGGGTACATTCAGAAAAAGACCCTAGGTTGCATTTTGGCGAGAGTTTTGCTTTAATGGTTTGGTAGTGGGGTCATATTGGACAGCTCTGTCATGTGGCAAAACAGATAATGGCATCTGTCTAGTGACAAAATGTCATATAGTTACTACAAACAGGACACTATAATGTTTCTGAGAACATCTGAGATGAGAGTTAATGATATGGAGTAACACAATCTTCACTCATATTTGATCGGCCCTGCTAATTTTGATCAGTTTGCTCTGAGATCTGGAGCCTTTGTTTAAAGGGAGCACACCGAATGTTGGCCAAAGTGTCTTGTTTTAAAGTTTAACAGTAATCTGAAATAGGAAAAAAAGATAAAAAAGTTTTGAAGAAACAAACTTACATGTACACTCAGGTGCCTTCATCTTGTTGCCCTTATTTTGAAAATGTAACCGAACATGGCATGGTTGTTACTGCTTACTTGACCACGGGATGAGACTGTGTTGTTTTCAGGGGAAGCGGAGGTCAAACGGGTCAATGACACGATGGACCGCCCAGACCTTTTACACTGCTTGGCATGACACCAGTTTGAAATTTCTGTCAGTAAATCCTTTGCTGCATCCTTTACAGCAAACAATTGTAGACTTGTGTCATGTTATGGAATTACTAAATCATGTCGGATTGCTGTCCCAAGTTTAACAGAGTGACCTTAGAGATCATTCAAAGATAAGGTTGGCATCTCAATATCTGTTATTAGGTTCATGTTTTAAAAAGGGCTTTGTGCTAATGAAGATCTTAAGAGTAGATCTGCATCCGACTAATCCTGCTCAGGGTCAGAGGAGATGTTTTAAGGATGTAATTGTAGTACATTAAATTTAATTTCTCGATTTTTCAGAGATAGGAATTGTGCGTGGGTGAGAAATCTCAGCTTGCACTTACTTCTAATGGAATGGACCCGCAGAGGTCAAACTACTTGCACAGTTTTGGCTTCGCCAATCAGCGGATTTACATAAAATTGAGTATTTAAAAAGTGGCACATTATTGTCGCTTTCATCTTTCAATAAATTCAAAGGTTTTAATTGTTAAAGAAAGTTGATGATATGTAACGGTCTCATCAAGGAGTTATTGTGTGGTTTTTTTCTTCGTGTTCGATGAATAGTTATACTTAGCCCATACCTCCACCTCCCTGCTTTTCTCTGTACAATGCTGGAAATGCCGAGATAATCTTAAGAGAAATACAGCTCCTTATCTCACTCTTTATGCACAGTTACCAAAAGCTTTGAGGCTCTGCGGTAAATGAACTGTGGTAAGGGGTGAGCGTGCTCACAGGTCCCACTGACAATCCCTGGCCGCTCCTTCACCTCTTCCTCATCAGTATTCAACCCCTCTTCCCTCCACTCTCTCTTCCACTCCCCTCCATTCTCTGCGGACCTGAGAACGACCTGCAAGGCTGACCGCTTCACTTAGAGCAAAGTCCCCCAGAGGACCAACTGCTGTTTGAGGCCCAAATGGACGGATACGTAGCAGTCTCCCCAGTTTAGCTCCGCCCTTAGCTCCTTCCCTCCCAATTTCTCTTCATTAATCTAGTCTCTCACTTCCACCCCCCTCCTTCTCCTTTCCCTCACTCACCTCTTCCACTCCCCTTCCTCTCTCCCTGCGGGCCATTTCAGGCCTGTTTAGGTATGCATCATCAAGTGCACATTTAGAGATGTCAGGGAATTGATTGTTCCCCCCTTGCCTTCATCTTCACCTTCCACTCTTTGGCTTGTACTCACATCTCTTTCACTCCTCCGCAAAAAGGCAGACTCCCCCCAATTTCTTTTTTTTTTCCTTTCATCGCTCTCATTTCCCAGAATCCCCTGGGGCGTGACAGTCACTGCTGACATCTTTGACACCCTCTGCGGTCGACATTCCCCTGAAAAATGAGCCGACGTGCGACCGTGTGTACAGTATGTGTCTGTGCATTTGAGTGTGTATTATGTGCAGTTCGCGAGTCAGTGAGATAATTTGATTCATGCAGATGTGTGCATACGTCTGTGAGCCGGTGTGTTTTAGTGTACGGGCATGATTTGATATCATTGAGCCTGTGTGCAAAACCATGTATATTCTATGTGGGTGTTTGTGTATCTGTTTATGATTCTGTGTGCGTTCGTTCAGACAAATGCTGCACACCTGCTCACATGTGAACTCTGTACGTGTGTTGCTCCAGGGTACACAGTATATGTGGTGGATAGGTATATGTTCCGTGGGTTTCAAGCTTTCAGAAAAATCGAAGCAATGTGCCTTTGTCGAGGATGGAAAAAGAGTTAGCGCTCTGTCTTCTGCTGTTTAAACAGGTTAAAACGGAGGGCCAGGCCAACAGTCTGAGCTGAGGCATTAGCAGTAGGTCACTAGAGCGTAAGATCCAAGCCTTCAAGTGACTGTGCACTCACTTCCAAAATGCCGATGTCCAGTTTTATTTTGTCACGTTTGAGCACAGTGCACGTTCTTGTAATTCCCAATTTACTGGGTGGAATAAATTTCCATTATCTCCAACCCTCAGCCTCTGACTCATTTAATTGCAGCTTGCGATGAGATGAAGGCACAATCAGCTGTAAGAGGCAAAAAAGGACAGCAATACAAAATGGGTGTTCTAGTGAATAACTGTGTACAATACTTGCTATTGTTGATTGCATAATTTCAAAACGTAAAGAAACACATTCTCTCTTCATTATGAGAACATTTTACTCATCATGGTGATGAAGTCCACTTTATTTGGGGGAAAAGTCGAAGGCACACCCGAAATGCTGTAATAATCCCAACCGTGGCAACCAGAGCAGGTCTTAAAAGCTCCTGATGGTAAGATAGGAATACTGACACTCTAAGTTTCCCCATCTCGTCAAATACTGACGCTTTAGGATTGTAGATTGGGTCGGCTGCCATCTGAAAGTGCCGGTAGCTGACAAGCTGGGAATGTGACAAGTATTAGACACACCAGACGTAGACCCAAATGCACAACTCACAAACAGTTCGGTACACTAGAAATCAATCAACCAAAACCCAAAGGGCTATGTAGAGTCGAAGTAAGGTCCAGCATACAGACGATATACACACAAGGGAGGTAGGGATAATTGGACACAGGTGAAACACATCAGGGAGGGGCAGACAATCACGATGGCAAGAAACACACAAGGGCAAGAAGGGGATCTGAAAAGAGAGGAGATTTAGACACCAAAATAAAACAGGAAGCAGAACTGAAAAGAAGGAAAACAAAAACACGACCTAAGTTCAGACGAGACATGACAGAATGAGGCTCAAAAATAAACTCTCTTACCAACAGGTGCTTTAACTGTGAAGTTCAAGTATCATGGATGTTCAAAACAGACAGGTGTGGTAATAACTTTGTCATTCTGTCCGTCTGTGCATCCTCATTTTTCATTCTTGCCAGTTCTAACATTTTCTGTTAAATCCAATCCTACCATGACATCTTCATTCACTATAGGAGTCAATGGTTATTCCCACGATGTACCCATTGACTTGAAGTTAAGTTTTTTTTTTCCTGCATTCATGTATGTATATTGAGAAGTCCAGTTGCGGTTGCATTTACCATTTTTACCCCTCGTTACCGAGTGAACTCCTTGCCCCTTAGAACAAAGTCATAAGGGGTGGTGGTTGAAAGCCCTCTATGAAACTGGACAACCCTTCAAGACCTTCATACATCATCACGTTAATTGTGTTTACGTTAAGACCGGACATTTCCAACACAGCATCTTCTACTATAGTGATTTCTCTTGTGTTACTGGGACAACCCTGGTATTATCACAAAGCCATTTGCCATTTATCAGATTGAGATAGAAAAGCATGAACAATCACTTCAACTTCATGCTATCAATCAAGCCATCAAATAAAAAAAGAACATGACTTTATCACAGACATTAGCGGTGCTTTATGGGCTAATATTAACAACCAGTGCTCCCGCCCTGCCAGTCTTCACTGATATAAGAGGAGCCGTACCAGCTGCAACAACATCAATCCTGGACTTTAGCTGAATGCTGGGCATCGTATACCATCAAGGGGGGAATGCAACATGGAAATACTTCAAAATGTGGTACTGTCAAGCACAAATTAGCAATAACAATGTGATGTTAGTGCGCTACAACAGGTCCAAACAGGTAAAGTGATGAAAAACCATAGAAAAAAAGTATTAAAGCGAAACTAAGAGCCATGTACTTGTGGTCATTGTAGGAGGAGGGGGGGTTGCTAACTGCAAAGTTGACAGGAAGTAAAGGAATAAAGATTAAGCATACAGTAGTTTTTAAAGTGCATTGTTATTTAAGGACACACCTTCAGGCAGGTAGACACGTTGTAATGGGTGTCAAACTGAGTCAGCGCATGTATACGGAGAAGCCCCACTTGTATATACACACCTTGGCACTACAGGCACAACAAGCATCTGCTCTGTTCCCCATTCTCTTTCCTTACACACTCACAGGTCAGAGTTCAGCTCTCCCATCACTGCTAAAGCTGCATCAGTTTTGATTCTCGTTGTCCAGTTTGGATTCAACAGTGTTAAAGGTGTGCAATGCTAAATCAATGGAGCACTCTTTTTAACATGCATCCTTTGTTTTTGTTCGCCTGCCCGTTGGTTATGGATGCAGCCTGCTCCCCCTCAAGATTTCTTTACCTCCGCCTTGAAGCAAGACACAGTAAAGCTCATTTTACTCCTACCTACTGTGCTCTAGCTCGCCTCCTCACATCGCCACCTGAAACTACCTTGCTCACCTTCGTTTTACCTTCCAAATACAGACCTTTTATCCTCATGTATCAAAAGTTAACTTGGAGTGCATGTTACTGTTAAAGATTGAGATGATAGCTGCATACAACTAAATAAAATAACTCTATTGTTATCCCAGGCCTTCTAACACTGCCACAGTCAGTTACCTATTTTGCCTTGAAGAGCAATGATTTGGCTGCAGGGTTTATATGATTTTTTAAAACGATTTCTGAGGTCAAGGAAAGTTTAAGTCAGAATAAACAATTGTGCTGTTTGAAAGCATCCGTATAGTTTCCTATTTGAAAGTAATACTTTCTCCAGCGCACAGAAAGTGAAAAACACAGAGAACTGAGAATATAGGCTCAAAGGGAGAAAGTGAGAGCCCCAGAGAGCAAACATGCAATTCAGCCCAAGCAAGCATCAGCTCGACTACAGGCTGATGGCAATTTCTCAGAAACAAGTACAGAGAGTGTCCAGTTAAAAGGCTCAGTGCGAGGAATGGAAGTGATGCAACCGGAGAGAAGGTGATGGAAGATGGTACACATAGAGCTCCTCCATTTATACCACTGCAAACACTTGTTTTCCTGTAACGTCCTGCTGAAGCTACCATTACTGTCCCTGTAATCAACAATTACTGCACTGTTTTTGTCTCGCAAAAGGCATAAATCTTAAATCGTACATTTGCCAACCCTGTGGGAGAAGCACATTCCCTTGAGACCCATTAACAATACTTATTTACACATGATTTACAACTATATTTTAATTTCATTTAATGTACTCATTCATCTCACAATAGATTAATTTTGGTTTAACACTTACAACCTGCCTGGCACCACATCTATCTGCTTTCATGTCTCCATTATTATAGACTAAATGATTGAATGAACTCACATTTTGTCAAGTGATGTAGAAACTGGACGAATACAATTATTTTGGACCATTTTTCACATTTGTTGGTGTAATGGTGGTAAATTTAGTGATCCAGTGCCAAAATATTCAATACATAGCAGTAGCGAGAGGATAACATTTTACTCACCTGTCCCTTGTAACTTAAATGTGTGGAAGGAAACACCTTACTGTCGTTTAACAAGAATAGTTCCCAAATAAACTGTCCATGGATTGTAAGGATGTTGATGAACACCGCTGAGCTAACAGTAACTTTACCAGGTGACAATATTCCTGGATTGGAAAGTGTATTTTCTGCTCCTAACTACCACTCAGTACGATTATGAATGAAATTGGAATATATTTACCTCCAAAGCAATCAAGTACAAAAAAAAGCTTTTTATCACCGGAAACAATTTATTATTAATTTTAATTATTGCAATTTCGTGTTTCCATTGTTTCGAGCGATCAGTGCAGAAATGATGCTCACAAAATCTTCCTGTGAATGTGTGGCTCTGATGCAGACAGATAGGTGTACACAGCGTTTATAAACTGTCTTTGTCGTTTCTGTCGAGGAACACTAAATGGGGCTTATTTGTGTTGGTGAGAAATTCTGTGTCTTTTGGCAGTGTCTGCCAGAGAGGAAAGTGTGACGAACACACACCTCCTCTGGAAGGCAGGCTGCCATGTGTGACTGTGTGCCTCCTGCCCATTTAGCTGGACTTATCACAAACAACACTTACTCACGTCTAAACACACATACGCACTGCATGTATGCTGCTCGAAAACCAAACACAAAACATTCAGTTTATGCATTCCAACAGTCAGATAAATTATTTGGTTTGAAAATGCCAAAAAAAAAAAAAAATGCAAACTGAGACAGACGTTGCAAAAATACAAAACTATTTTCACCTGAGCTTAAAGTGAAACTCTCGCCAAAAAGCAACCGAGGCTTTATTTGCGATTGAATACGAGTCAAACTTTCATGTAAAAGCATAATTGCGATGAAAGAGGCACTTTTAAGATTTACCATAGTTGGGTTTTCGGGCACATTAATTTTGAACGGGAGTGCTAGGGGCAGAGATACGATGGCATCAAAATCGCTATTTTTTGTAGCCATGACGCGTCGCCGTCATGGCAAACAAAAAATGTCGATCCCTGAGTGCGACCTGACAGGCAGGAGAGTAATGGTGAACCGCTCCTCAAGCCTGCCTGTCAGGTCGCACTCAGGGATCAACACTTTTTCTCTGCCATGACGGTGACCTGCCGGAGATGCAGCAGCCAACGTGACTAGTTCAAAAACCTTCTTTTTCATAAACTTTGTGGAGACAAACAATGTTCTCAATGCTCGTGTTCATGAGAAGAGACCCTGGTGATGCTACGAGCAAAGTTTCATGTTGTGTCGAGACATATGGGATACCTCCATAGCTACCCTCAGTCCATTTTGTTTAGACAGCATACTATATGCTACATCAGATGACTCATGAGTAGTGTGCCAAAGCTAAAGATCAACAAAATGTCACACAACTAAATGTGGTGAGAAAGCAAGAATTGACATTTTCCACTAAAACAAACAAACAGCAAAAATAAGTGTCTGGTCCATCAAACCTAAAAACTTTTAAATAATAAAGTGAAAGTTAGCCAAGCAACAACTACAGTTACAGATGGACAAGTAGTATTTAGTCAGTGACAAAACAAACAGTTTTGCCAATCTCACAGTGCAGATTTGAAACCACAAGTTTGACACCTTCAGAGTTAAATTATCTCCCAACAGGTGTTACATTAATATTAAAGTGTCAGCAAATAAACTCTTATTTGTAAAATAATACAACAATGGATGACAACACTAAGTTGGTGTTGAAAGTTAATTACAATCAGTGGTGACCTTAAATTTCACTTAAAATTCACACTAAACAATGGTAGTGTTGATGTGAAATTAACATTTTAATTTGAAAAAACAGGACACTTCAAGATCCTGTACATTGACCTTTTTTATAATGCTGCCCAAAACATGAAGCAGGTCAGGACTGCTGCCAGTCCTATGAAATGCAGCTGTGTGTCCTAACATAGTAAGATGAATCTGTATTGTAAGACATTTGAATATCGGAGTATCTAAATGTGGTGAGGGGCACTAAGGGGGAAAATTCAGGGGGGAGCCGAACAACGCTTCCAGGGGACTTTTTTTACATGACATACTGATGGGATAAAGCTCTGAAATCAAATCAACATCAGTGTTTCTGTGTCATGGTTCATGATTCTATGTCTTTGTGTTGTGTCTTGTGTCTTATGTTTTCATATTTTGTCCCCTTTTTGTGTCTCTCCAGTGTTTTCCTCTGTGCTTTCTCCTCTATGTTCTCACCTCTGTCTTTTCTTCTTCCTCCTTGCATGTTTGTCTCCCTCTGTCCGTCAGTATTGTTTCCTTCAAGCTTTCTCCTCTGTGTTTTTCCCTCATTATCTCACCTGTCCTCCTCCCTCCTCTCTCCCCACCTGTTCCTCGTTCCCCCATCAGTGTTTCTGTGTATTTAAGCCTTGGTTTCCCATATACTCTTTGTCAGTTCGTTGTCGTTGTTGTGTGTTCCTGTGTGTCTCCTGTTCCTCTGCGGTATGTTTTTGGATTTTAATTTCTGGTTTTTCTATGTTTGATTTGAACTTTGCCTTTTTGTTTGCACTTTAACTGTTTTATTTGCTACTTTGTTTTTTGGTCACTGGATTCATTTTTGTTTGTTCCCTTGGTTTGTTGCATTCACCTTTTGTTAAAGGTCCCATATTATGAAAAACGCATTTTCTCTGGTCTCTACATGTATTAGCTGGTCCTCCCTGAGCCTGCCAATTCCCAGAATGAGGAAAACAAGCAATTCTTGCACGGTCTCTGCAGCCCACCCACTGGTAAAATGACGCTCCTACAGGCTGTTCAGATTCAGCTCCTTTCATTACATAACGAGTATGGTGAAGTCAGCTGGAAATTGGCTAACTAGTTAGCTCCGCTTCGGTCTGCTATGCAATGGCGTTTGAAGCGAGTTTGATATTAATAATATTACGATGGAGCTTGGTTGTCACAGTAAAAAGTCTGGAAACATGTGCAGACTGGAGAGAGAGACGATGCGAACAGTGTCCAAGAGTTTGGAGACTGTGTTGGAGACAAACGCAGCTTTTGCTAGCTGTTAGCCATTAGCTAACCTTTTTGTTCTCCCCTACCTTGCCTCCTTGTTTCTGCATTTGGGTCCACCTTTTAGATTTCCCCTTTGATAACATGATATTCTGTATCTAAATCCATTTGGCTTCACTCGTACACCAAGTATGCACTAAAGGACCAATTTATTGGCGCACACTCAACATAATGGATCATGAAGCAATGTTTTGGGATAATTTGAGCAAACAAATCTGTAAATAACCTGTGAGGCTCTTCAATAACAGGTTTTACAAATACACTAATTCCATCTGTAATACACAGGGAAAATTTGATGTGTAAAGAAAGTCACACATGCCAGTGTCACCGTCCGGGACAACATCACTTAAGATTACCACAAGGTTCCGAATAAGGAATAATATAAATGTTTGAGTGGCATTGAGCCTGATACAACAGCCTGTCTACAACATGTTTGTGGGTTGGATTTAAAAAAAAAAAAAAAAAGCTTAACCATGAAGCCATATTTGAATGTGTATGTAGCTGATATTAATGAACCTGTGTGCCTTCTGAGTTACCAGTCTTGGTCGGAGGTAAACATTATTCCTTGGATAAAATTCCCGAGGTGGCATTGTCAGCTCCTCTTTAATTATACCAGCTTGCCGGTTGCCCATCTAACCATACGCCACATATACATGGAGTTATTTCTATAAAAATAAAGTTCTGATTCAAAGAGATCATAGATGGTATCACAATGTTATGTTATACTGAAGTATGGCCAAGAATTTGGTTGACTATTGCATTTTATCCCCCAAATAAGACGTGGATCAAGGTCAAGTTTATCTCTATAGCACATTTAAAAACAGCCAAAGTTGACCAAAGTGCTTCACAGGTTCAAGATTCAACAATACAAATAAATACATCAAACAAACAGGGTACACAAAACAACAGTATGTAGAGGCAAGATGTCCAGGTCTAACTTAAATTAAAAGCCAGTTGCAAAAGGTAGATTTTGAGCAATGACTGGACAGTTTCAGCTGTCTGAGCAGTTTTTATTTGCAGATTAATTCAGGAGCAGCCACTGGAAATGCTTAGTCGCCTCTACTTCTCAGTTTGGCTCTGGGAAGGTTCAGACCCACCTGAGAGGACGACCTCAGAGCTTTAGCCGGAGAGTAAATATGGATATGCTCACATAAATAAGAAGTTGCCAAGCCATTTAAAACTTTTAAAAACCAACAATCTTAACATCAATCCTGAAATGGACAGGAAGCCAGTGGAGGGAGAGCCCCACATATCACTTTCACCAAATACTGTTTGAATGCTTTGTCAGTAAGACACGACCTGCAGTCGTGAACTGCAGTGACAGATTTAACATGACCATGTACAAGTTCAATTGTGTTGCACTTGCCATATTTTGTATTTTGGCCTCTGCACTGATTGCAGTGGATTCAGATCACCTGTGAGCAGGGCAGGAGACTCAATCCTAATTAATGATTGAAAGTAGCTTGGGGGCATTCCCCCTCCCAGCCAATCAAGGTGAGACGACACCCTTTTTGTGAAGGCTTAAGAGACGTGTGGGAAAGGCATTGAGAAGTGACTGAATCTGTGTGTGTGCTTTCAACAACCCAGTTGAGTGACCAGCTACAGTCACCCCTCAACTCGTCTACCTGCATCTGGGCTGGGCTTATTTTTGCAAGTGTGTCACTTGCCTTTCAAATAGCCTGATGCCTGCAGCTTTTTGATTATTTTGTTGGGCCTCACCCCACATGGCTCAAACAAAGAAGAGGCCTGTAAGGAAAATCAAAAGCCTGACTACTAGAGTCTTATCAACCTGAGGAATTTAAGAACAAAGGAACTAAGTCAACGCCCAAAAGTCTGGCAGACTGTAATTCAAGGTACTACCAGGGGTGGCTGGTATATATGGGCTAACAGGGCTAAGCCCTCCCTACCTTTTACAGTAAAAATTAAAAAATATTATTAAAAACCTTAGAACACATTGTTTTAAATTTTGATTGAACCTAAAACAGCAACAGAACCAAAAAGTGGCAGAAAAAACCCAGGATATGAGATATCTGGGTTTTTTTCGTGTGAATGGGCTAAGTGTATTCAGCCCAAGCACAGTAGCAAGCTTCCATTCACTTTTGATTGACAGGTGTCGTGACACGTCCCCATTTGGGCTAAATTCATTCTGCCCAAACTCAGTAGCGTAAACTTCCATCGACGTTTGACAGGTGCCCTGACACGCCCCCTTCATATGCTGCCCATTTAGGCTAAATTAATTCAGCCCAAAGGCTGACCTTCGACCTATCACAGCACGGTAGCAACAGTACGGTGACCTTCGACCTATCACAGCGCAGTTCTAGTTGTAAAAAATGGCGGTGCCTTGTATCGTCTTCTTCCGGGTTATGGAGCTCGGATTAGTTCCCAACACTGTCATTTGGGCGCTGGACCTCATTCACTTACATTGCGGCGCATCGAATAGTTCCAGAGGTAAGTTGCTGAAATATCAACCTCTTTTGAATTGTCAACTGTCTATATTGTATCAGAGGCCCTTTGTGATGCATTGGTCTTCATTTGTACGTGCACAGCGTGATTATCTATATTTTATCTCGGTTGTTGGAGCCAATTTTCAAGCATTGCCTGCTAGCTAGTTAGCTAGTGCGACTTCGCCAGCTGTAAAGGTAATGTAATAGTCCGGTAATGAATCACTAGCAACTTTTATATTAAAGATGTTTGGTTTCATTCAATTTAACATGGTTACTTTCATTACTTCATGTAGGCTACTGTGCTTTATTTTAAGCGGCGGCGGCTGGTGGTGGTCACGGCGGCTGACGGTGGTGGTCACTGCGACTGACGGTGGTGGTCACTGCAGCTGACGGTGGCGGTCACGGCGGCTGACGATGGTGGCAGTGGCAGCTGCTAATGGTCTGCGAATTGGCTGCTAATTTGGTCCTTCTCCTGAGTTTTTTTTTTCATTTGGTTCTTCATGGTTGCGATGTCATGGATCACCTGCCCCTGGTTTTTGTTTTTCTTGTTCACACACACAAACACACATTCTTGTTGTCTGTCATTGTTTTTAATAAAAAATACTTTCTTTGAAAACATTGATTTGTATCCAATTAATTAACAATTATTGCCGTTATCATCTTTATTATTGTTAATATTCTTGTTGTGTACTCCTGTATGCTTTGGCAATATTGTGAACCAGAGAAAGAGAGAGATTTTCGGCATCAGGCCATTCTTATATGTCTCCCCAGTGTTGCCACAGAGCTCTTCCTAAGTAATAAGCATGTAATTTCCCCCTGGGATTATTAAAGTATTTCTGATTCTGATTCTATAACAAAACAAACACTGTTGTTGCTGCAACTTGATGTGATGCTACTGTTGCTGCTGTGTGAAGTATTGATAAATGCAATGCATTCGTTAGCCCACCCACCGTTCCCTATTGGATTAAAGTGGC